>VWYK01126921.1:7058-19921 GCA_013399775.1 Semnornis frantzii | reverse complement strand
TATATATATATACACACATAGTATCAAATACACAAATCTGATGCTATAAATACACTATACAGTATGAAATAATAAAAATAATGATTTAACACAAGATTTATTTTAAAAAAAGTAATGAATTAAACACATCCTAAAGTGTTTGTAGTTCTTAAGGAAAGGGAATAGTAACATTTATAAGGGGAAAAAATCCAGAATCAACACAAAATTGCCCTAATTGTACTTTCAAAAAGTTCTTCTTAAGGTATCAAGCATGTTCTGCAATGTCTTGTCACAGCTTGGATTTATACAAAACTTGCAATGTTTCTAGTAACTGTGCTTGATTCTATCCAGCATGAAAACTAGCTAAAGACAACGTAAGTTTAAGTTTCAGTGTAGCAGAAGGTTTTGATCTTTAGGGTTGTTTTTCTTAAAATTCTAAGGCTGAGAGTTTGCTTCTTGTTTGTCTTTGATATCTGATAGGTGAAATAGTTTTGATATCAAGGTGATTACCTACTGATTTTGTAACATTTCTTCTGACAGAGATGGGGACAGAGTGGTGGGGATTCACCTCGTGATTCTCAGCTGAAAATAGCAGAAGTGATTCTTGCTAAGCCTGAATTGTTTCTTAATTTTTTGTTTTAATTTACATTGTTACCTCCAGTGTGATGGGAAGTGTCATTTTGGACAGATGTGGAAGTGATTGCAATGATCATAACATTTCTAGGCATGGACAGTAGAAGTCCTTGTGTCAGAAATGTCAGTGAATAGCTGCGTGTGGTTTTGAATGTAGCTCTGCATCTGCTCTTTTTGACCTCTGAGTTTATGTTGGAATGAATGATTTGTGATTAGATTTTGCTTATAGTTGAATGAAGGTGTTGTTTTGAAGATCAAATGATCAAGAATTTGGGCCTTGCTTAGTTCAAAGATAAGTGTTATTTTGTGAACTGCTCTCAGTGCAAAGTGTGTTCCACTGCCCAGGATTAAGTATCTGGGAACTGAGAAACAGAATTCTAGAACGAATGGATGTATCATCAAAAAGAAATGTTTCTAAGAGACCAGTTTGAGTACACTTATAAATGTTTTAGGAAGTGTTCAATAACACTTTTTTGTAGTTTAGTGTGTGTGTTTACGTGAAACTGTAGGTGATTTCTAAGAAGTGAGTGTGCTAGTAGTGATGTGATGCGCTTGATTATCATTGCATAGTTGACCTTTTTATTTTCAGTCTAAGTTCCTAGGGAAGTTGGATAATGATTTTTATGATTTTGAGTGATATCTAATGTATGAAAAGTTTTTTGTATAATACCTTTCAATAGCTCAAGTTAATATTTTTGTGTTCCTATATTTAAAAGTCAGTTTCTTAAACAGTTCTGTTACTAAATGACAGGTAAAACTTTTTTTTTTCTTTCCATTGTAGGAAGATATGAATTTAAATGAAGACAAGAAGATGCCATTGAGGGAAAAAGATTTTAATACCAAAAAAGAAATGGTGATGCAATATATTAGTACTGCTTCAAAGTCTGTAAGTAAATTTCTCTGAAGTACACCAAAATGACTTAACGAATAGCTTATTTGCTATTGGAAGGCAAAAAGTGATGCATATGTATTACGTTCTTCTCACTAACCTTCATTTGTTATAGACACAGTGACCTTTATAAGTGTTTATCTCATTATTTTGCAAGCTTAATGAAACATAATCACTTGTGCTTGAGATGTATCTTCTGTATGCAGTACAAGATTTCTTTTTGGTAAAAGTATGGCTACTAATGGAGATGGAAAGAATCTGCAGAAAAGTCCTTGGACAAGTTTCATGTTTTTATTTTATTTTTCTTCCAGGTTTTTGTTTTCTAGCAGTGTTTAAAGAGTTCTTGAACTGATTAGCCTTCTTCATATTTGGCTTTATACAGACTTTGTGCTATGATCTTATTTAATTAATAAACAACAAAGCATTTCATATTAACCCACTTAGTGTCCATTTTTTGCTTATAATTACTGGTTGTTTCAGAGATGTTGTGTACTGGGCAGGTTAAGCAGGAGAAAAGCTACTTGTTTTTTGCAAAATTGAGACTGATCAGTGCTTAAATGCTTCAGCGTTCATATTGTCTTCAAACCTTTTGATTGTTTTAGAATTAAATTGCTTCATTCTTTGTCACTGCCTTGTGTATGTAAAGGTATCAGTAAAAAATGATAACTAAATAGTGAGAAGAGATGTTAAATATAGTGATTTAAATCTTATTATCTGCTTTAAATGCTGTATCTTTTAAGTTAGTGTTCTAGCACATCTTGTAAGCTGGATGCCCAGTGCAGAACTGAACTATCTGGAGATTATTTATGTGAGATGATCTTATTAAAGCCCCAAGTCTTTCTATAGCATGGAAGTTCCTTACTGCTGGAATATTAGGAGACCTAAGTTGTTTTCATTTTTAGAAGATATTTCATGTGAAGTCAGGAAATTGCAGACTAGCAGTAAGTTCCACACTGTTCTTTAAGTATCTCAACCCAAAACAACATGTCAAGTTCTATGTCACTGACTTTTGTGGCCTGCACATGCATTCTAAGGCCTCGATTTTTCTATCTAAAAAGTAATGTGATAACAGAACATCACTGTCTGTGCAGAGTTGCTGCATCTGCATCTATTGCTGGAGTCTTGTCATCCTGATAACGCTGAAATTAAGACTCTCTTCAGAAGAGAGGAAAGTTTTATTGTGTTTACATCCTGGCACTTAATGCTTGCAAAGAACCAAAGCTGCTAGCAGAGTAGGTTTAATTGATCCTTCTTTCTTGGTGGCATTCGCAGTAATTTTTTTTCTCTGTGGTTGCCGGCACACTTTTCTTTGGTAATGGGGCCTCTTGCGTTATGCCCAAAGCAGTGATACAAGGTGTTATGTTGAAGAGGACAGTTTTTTCCCTTCCCCAGGGTAGTGCTTTGATCCAGCAGACTGTTGTGTTGAATGTTTTCAGAAATATCTCAAAGAAAATTTTCCACTCTTCCACTACCAGCCCGTATATCCCTCTTTCTGGTGTGGATGATCACTGAAGACTAATCTACACAGGGGAGCTCGTATCCTTACTGAACTCTGTTTCTGCTGTTGTGTCCTCGCTGAAAATGGCATTCAGCTATTGTATAACTGGGAGTAGCTGTCTTCTGCGATGCAAAGATTAATCTTTTTAATAGAGTAGTGCTGCGAATGAATTCAACTCAGTACTGGAGCTGCTGGGAGGGGAAACTTCTTTCTTGACAAACTCTTTGCTCCTGCCATGCTCTTTCATGACTTCGTGACGGTTTGGGAGTTCCCCGCCCCCCCACACTTTGAAATGACCCAGACTAGATCTCATCTGGAGCTGGAAGTTAAGAGATGAAGCTATATTTACAGCTTAGCACATATACAAGCAAATATATACAGTATATACAGGAATATTTACAGAAATATACAAGGTAAAGGTTATACAGACACACAACTCCCCTCCCAGAAATCAGAGACCCCAGGAGGGGCTCCCAACCACCCTTCCACCTTCTCCCCACCCCCACACCTTACTCCAAGGTTTGGCTTACGCGCGAGGAGGATCGGCTGGGGAGGATTAGAAGAAAAGTGGTTAGTGAAGTTATTCAACAGCCAGAGCTGCTAGCCCAAGAAGCCGTGCCCGAGAAGCTGCTAGCCCGAGACCCAAGAAGCAAGCCAGTACCTCGTGACCCAGACTGCCAGCTCGAGAGACTCTCTTATCTTTTTGTAAACATTCGCAGCAAGCCTATGAGTGAAGTAGACATCACCATTGTTTTCCTTCACAGCCTACAGTACAATTTTCTCTATTAAAAATATTCCAATTAGCTCAAACCAGCACAAGTATGCTGGACTGTTCAGGTGCCTTCTCAGTATACAGTAGTGCACTGCATACCCAGAGTACTTGGCTAAATTTTGATGTACCTTTTCTTGATGAAAGAGGCATACCTTTTTAGAAGAGCTGAAGTGCCATAGGGTTCCTGACTACTATGCACAACTAATCCCACCTTGGGCCTCTCTCAGAGTGGTATTGCAGTAACATCTTTTAACAGTTCATACTTCACAAACTTAAAGAAGATTGGTTCTAAGTTTGTGTTGAGACAAATATCCTAATTTGCAACTGCTATGCAGAGTACCGAGTAGGTTTCATTTAAAATAATTATTGTTATGAAAACTTAAAATGCAGAACAGAGGTTGTGGCTCTGATGAATCACTGGAAATTAAGCAACCTTTGGTGATCAAAGTGGACTCTACCATAGTTAAAACTTAATCAGTGACCTCAGTGTCAGGGTTTCTGTTTTCTAGAAATGCATGATTCCTTCCCAATAATCACAAATCACACATCACTTGCTGATTTGATGGGGCGTTACTTGGGTGCTCGTTTATGTGTAAATACCGTGACCTACCTCTCTATGTCAGAGATGTTTAGAATGAATCTATCACACAAGAACTCAGCATTACTTTAAAGCAACCACAGTTCTACTAACATATCTAATAATACTCTTCCATTTCACTCACCCTATTTGCTTAGAGACTTCTAAAACAGCTGGCTGAAAGCAAGCTTCTGTATGTAAGTCTATATATATTTGTAAGTATGCTATTACCATCACTCTTTATAGTGTGTCCTGGAGCTCCTTGTAAAAGAATTGCAAAGAATAAATGGCCTTGGGGTTTGAGATACTGGTACTACTTAATGAAAATTCTGTGTTAACAAAACCAGTATGTTTGGAAGAATTCTACTGAAGTGTTTCATTATTCTGCTAGTACTTTCATGGTTTTTTGCAATGTGTAGGGTTTAAATGAAGCTTTATTTCTTCCCTTAAAAATATTACCTTAGGGATGTATATCACATTGTTTAAACAGTCATGGCTTAGAAATTCTGAATGAAAAATTTGGTCTGCTGTAGTATCATGACTTATTTATCAGGAAACAGTTGGAGAAGTGAACAGTTGTTTAAAGACTATTACATGAATGTGAATTCACACCTACCAAAGTGGTATGATTCTTTCTGTTTATTGTTAGAGGTTGTTATAGTCAATGTATTTTTCTCTGGTTTTATAGCTGTTTGTTTGCATTATGATTATTTGAGGTTAGAGATGTCATCACCTTTTAAAGTGCTATACAGACACGTAGAAAGATGTTACAGCCTAAATTCCTTATGGCATTAATCCTCAAGTGGAAATAAAAGCAGCATTGCTGTAATGCTATTTTACCATAAGTTTTGCTGTTCTGTATGTTGAACATACACAAACTGGATTTTTTAGGTGAGTTTTCATCACAAGAATTTGTTTTCGTTGTGCAGCTTACTCCCTTGTAATATTTTAACCGAGTTAATTAATGCTGACTTCATACTACATCTGCTCACAGACCAGTTGTTCTTCAGTTGAGCAATTAAATTTCTAGAGGCACTGATGCCTCAAGATATTTCCTGTTTCTCCGTTAACTCGAGCATTTTGAACTTAAGCAGCTTTTCTCATGCTGATATATAGCTAATATAATCAGTGTCACAATTGATACCAAATGCAGCTTTCATTTTATTTTAGCACTGCCAGATGTATCATATTTTATTACACTGCAGAACATAGGTGTGACTGTGAATAAATGGTACTTGGTACTGTGGGTGTGTTGTACAGACATTCGCAGTTTATTGGCATCTTTTGCTAAGGGTTACATTCAGATGGGGAACCTAGTCAGAAATGGGATGGCTGGTTACTGTCTGAATGGTGATGTGAGTCTGCATTGCTTTATGATGCTGTCTTCATATGGGCCAGATGAGACTCTGAAATGTCATTCTCATTAATTCTTATAGGCTGGCTGGGCACTTGTCCTGTGTGACCTTTGCACTGCACACATTGCTATTGATGATATTAAATTACATCCAAAATATAGCTAGGATAGTCAGAAGGTATGCCTGTCCTATATACCTATCAAAAGAAAACAGTTTTACTATTTAAAAGTATCCTAGTTATATGCAGCTTGGTCAATATTGCAGCAGGGACTGCTGGGGGAAGTCACTGAAAATGACAGATTCTCCACCCGGGATATTAATCCATATGCTTTGGCATACATGTAGTGCTTATCAACTGCTCTATGCACAGCAGGAGCTGACAGGAGAATTTGTGACACTTTTTGAAATTTTCAACTGGAGAACTCCTGTTACATTTAGTTAAATACTTTGCCATGAAGGGTTCTTAGATTTTTTTTTTTTTTCCCTCTCTACAAATATACTTTCTAGCTGGTTATCCCAAACACATGCATGAGATTATTCTCCTCCAGGTTCAGGATTTACTGTTTCCTGTTGTGGAATTCCCTGAAATTACTTATTTTCCCTGTCTCTTAAAGTCCTTCTGAAAGGCAGCAAAATATTCTGGTCTGTCAGCCATTCTCCCTGGTTTTTAACATTACCTCTCTGCTAAAAATTACTTACTCATCCTCTGCTTGTTGGGAAGAAAAGTTTATTTTTCTGGAGAATCTATCAGAGTTGGAAAATATCTTCTATATGAAGCTCTGTAAAATATAATGAGACTGCCTCACCATTTCCAGTGAATAATTTCAAGGTGTTACTGCGCTGGAAGTCTGATTCTCTTCAACTCCTGAATAGATAATCAAGTATTATTTTGGTGTTGTGCTTCCGCTCTCAAGACAAGGAGTCTTTCCAATGAATTAAGTAAAATACAGGGTGCATGCATTATTGTATGTCTCAGTTTTAGAATTTAGATATGAGATGTAGAAAATACATTATACATTTTCATGTCATAAATGGATATTAGGTGGAGTAGAATTTTCATTTTCCATTGTCTACAAATTTAATCTTTGCTACATAAAGAGGAGGGTATTCTTAAGTGTAGTACATACTCTATTGCTGTCAATAGTTAAGTACAACCATTGATTTATTTAAAACAATGGAAACTATATATCCTTCAGAAGAGACATGAACATTCTGCATTTGTTTTAACAGTTAACAACACAGTTACAATGACCAGTCAAAGCCAGTGTCTTTTCAGCCTGTGTTGCTTGGAATAGGAAATACTTTGCACAAAACCACTTGTGCAGTTCTGTATCAACTTGCCTTTGCATTTTCCTTTCTGTGTTGCTGTTCTCTATTGTCTCTGCCTCCCTGTCTGCCCCAAAGAGCAAAACCAAAAAAGCAAGGCAAAACCCAAACCTGAAGTTTGCGTCCTCATGTTATTGCATCAATAGTTGTCATATTTGTGTCACACTGCAATCTTACAGATAGCAAATATAAAGAATGAGGATCTGAGATTTATTGTTGGAACTTAAGTGGTTCTAAAGAAGTAATTTTTTCCCTTTCCATATTTTAAAATTTCTTTTAAAAAAATTATTGCTAAAGTTCTTTTGGTTTAGACCTGAAGCTAGTCTGTTTTGATAATCCCTGCCTCTTACACTTCTCATCTGAAGGACCTTTAAGGGAAAGGCATTTTACATTATCTACAAGAACTCTGCTTACTGCAGTAACATTTTGAGTACTCTTAGTGCGCTATTTTTTCCCTCTGTATTCTCATATGACTGCAGTCACCCTTTAGGGCACATGCCCTGTGATCTCTTCAGAGCATCTCCACTGTTTTGTGCCTTTTTTATTCTTTCTTATTCTGTTGGATATTTAAAATTAAGGTATTGGCAATGCATGAACAGAATCTATTAATTACAAAAAACTACTTTGCTGAGTGTGCATGATACGTTTATATGTTTGATGCCTGCTACTTTTGAGTAGTGATTATAAATGTGTTCATAAACCCACTACGATTTAGTCAGCGTTTAGCATACGTAGTAGATAGACAACAAACAGTTATAGGCTTAGGACTAAATTATTTTTTCCCCCTTTTTTCAAGGAGCAGAAAAGAAAGTTAGCCATGAACAATCTGTTTAAGTTCTGTGTGTCCCAAATAAAAATGTAAATGTATTTTCTGTATTTCAGGGAAGTCTCAAGAACAGTCGGAAGATTTCACCCCAGGAGTTTATTCAGGAATTAAAATCTGGGTCAATAGATGAACGGCTAGTCACTTGCTTAGAATCTCTCCGTGTGTCCTTGACTAGTAATCCTGTCAGGTAATGTTATTAACACATATTGCAAAGATTAATTACATTCTTATTTCTTAATGGATTTAAATTAATGATCTATAGATGTGCATGTTTCAAGGTTTTCCAGTAAATAAATGTGTATGCGTTAGTCAAAGTACTTTTTTTTTTATTATGTATCTTCTGTAGATTAATTTTTCAATAGAATTTGTTGATCTGTACAAGGAAATGCTAGGAGAAGATAAAACAAAAGTAGTACAGAGCAGTTCGCTCTGGTTTTTAGTTCCAAATAGTATTTTTTTTCCCCGTTTAATTTTTAAAAAAAATATTTTCGTAACTCTTGAATCTTTTATTTTTCTTGGGGGAATCAGCAGTGGGATTTAGGCATCGTGTTGTAATTTTACTAGCTAGAAAATGCTTATTTTCATGTGGTGTTCCTTCTGTCTAGTGTTATTTAATCACAGAATAGTCCAGGCCAGAAGGGACGTCTGGAGGTCATCTAGTCCAGCTCCCCTGCAGTCAGCAGGGACAACCCCACTAGACCAGGTCACCCAGGGCCCTATCAAGCCTCACCTTGAATGTCTCCAGGGAAGGGGCCTCAACCACCTTCCTGGGCAACCTCTTCCAGTGCTCCACCACCCTCATAGTAAAGAACTTTTTTGTAACATCTAATCTAAATCTCCTCTTCCCAAGCTTGAACCCATTGCCTCTTGTCCTGTTACTGCAGGCCTTTGTAAACAGCTTCTCTCCATCCTTCCTGGAGGCCCCCTTCAGGTACTGGAAGGCTGTTATTAGGTACCCTGATGCCGTCTCCTCTCCAGACTGAATGACCCCAGCTCCTTCAGTTTGTCCTCATAGCAGAGGTGCTCCAGCCCTCTGATCATTTTTGTGGCCCTATTTAGGCTTCCTTCCTTGCTGCCTTACAGAAATATTTATTGTATCTGTGGAGTTCATCTATACAGAAGAAAGCACATTAGTTTACCTGTGCTTTTTTTCCAGAAGTGATGACACTTTCATAATCATGACTCCAACACTGATACCAATCTTTACCTTTAATTTTGTTTTGATCCAGACTTGATTTGTGGATGATGGCTTTTATAAAATTACATTTTTTCCTATTCTATTCTATTAACAACTTTTTGTTTTAGAGTTCCTATTTAAGCCAATGGTTGAACACATAATTTTGGGAAACTATTTTGGGTTTATTTCAAAATAATGCAAATGAAATGTTGGCGATGCTTATAATGGGATGTGATTAAAAAGGGATTAGATGATTTTCTGCGCCTGGCTTGGCAGAACTGTTGATATGAGTCTTCTGTATGAGCATTTGCTGTTTTCCTTCTATTAATTTGTTTTGGATTGGATTGTCTTACTTAGAATATGTAAGGGTACACATATAGGAACGAAAGTTTACATTAGCCTGAGTTCTTCGTACAGGGTTTTAGAGAAGACATTCTCTGTGAGTGTGAAGCTACTTTTTGATTTAGTGTTGCTTTAGTTAAAAAAAAAACAACTCAAAATAGCACAAAATAACAATCGAAAACCTCCTAGATTTTTTTTTTATTTAAATTTACTTCAATTAAGTGAAGAAAACTTGGCCTGTTAGCACCCGTCTGGAAACAGAAACCCAGAGTGCATAAAAATGTGTGGCAACTTGTATTTAGAGTAGTTTTTCCTCTGTTCTTTATATATCTGGGTAATTTGTCTTTTTGTTTGTGATCCACTTTGCTGCCCCTTTCCCACAGACTAAGATAAAAGTTACTCTCACTCAAAGGAAAAAAAAATACCACCAATCCCCTCCCTCAAAAAAAAACAACCAAAAAACCCCACAACAAAAAACAAACAAAAAAAACCCTGGAAAAAAAATCAAAAAGCAAACCAAAATCAATGTCTTGGTGAGGTGCTGTTTCTGTCTGACATCACAGTACAATGTGGTAGGACATGAAGATGTAAGGAAGATGGAGAAAATTTCAGAATAAGGAATATGGAGGCCATCTGTGAGAAAACAATGTTGGTCTATACCTGAAATGTTTGAATGCAAGTTGAATTGGACTATGTTGTTGTAAAGAACATTTGATCGATTCCATAAGTATTATCTGGAAAAGCAAAATAGAGAAACTTGGAAGTTTTACAAAAGATAAATAGCATGAAATAATGGAATGAGTAGGTTTTCCACAGCTGTTTTACTTTGAGTAAGGAAAAGATTAGAAATCTATAGATATATAGTACAGCAAAAAGAACAAGTGTTTTTATGCATGGGGAAATGGAAAAACAAATGTTTTAATTTTCATAAGCTTAGTGCATTTTACATCAGCCCTTCAAAACATGGTAGAAGTGTATGATAAATTGTTGATACCGAAGTAGTGCACTGATACTTCTGAGGGATTACTTTCTTAAACTTACTGGTACAAATAGTTCTCTATTGCAATGCTTTAAATTTGTTTACTCAAATATAAACTATGGTAGGTACAGCATTTGGCGGTTGAATCTAAGTCCTAACTTGAAGTTAAAATTTAATCAGTTATAGTCAATTTGAAACATTAGGCGTAAAAGGAGAGCTTAAATAAACTAATGTTTGGACTGGAGTGAAACTCATTAAGCTAATGGATATATGGCCTATGAATATGTCTGAATTTGAGAGATTTTGAACTGGGAGGATAGTGACTGTGTCTTGCAAAGAAGAGGTATTTAAGTAGGCAGCAGTTTCATAAAAACAGCAACTTTACTGTTGTCCATGCATTTTTAGTCTACAAATCAAAAGAAGGATCAGAACCAATAGAACATAAGGGTTCTGCAGCTGGTGTTGTGAGTGGTGCTGAAAAAAGACTGCTAAGATGGACTCCACTAGACTTAAACAGAGCATTTAAAAAATAACCTTAGTTGTAAACTTAAGTTCTTCTGTAGGGTTATATACGAAAATAGCAAGAATGTAGTGAGGGCATAGTGTTCTTCATACTTGAAATTTGTGGAGTAAACATTTTAAAACCATTTCCTCTTCTTTTTAATGAATAATGGTGATGTTCATTGGATGTAGAGACAAGTGATCTTAATTTTTCCCATCATCAGCCATATCTTTGAGTAAGAACTTTATCTGACTCGTAAATGCTGAGCTCCAATCCAGGTGCTACAAATCCATGAATATTTTTAATTCCAACTTCATCTGATATGGACAATGAGAAATAGCTGATGAATATATGCTACTTTACTTTGTACATGTGTAAATACCCAAGAGTAAACTTATGATTTTTTTTTTAACAGAATGAAAACAAAATTTAGATCCAACCTGATGATATTCATATTTGTGGGCTGTTATCTTTTGACAACGTATACATTTCCCCCCCCCCGTTTTTTTTCTGTTACTGTACTTCAATCAGTTTAACTTATTAGGCTTGTTGACAGATTTGAGTTTCTCATGCAAGAATTGGTTCTCCAATGTCATTTTTGTATAACATACTTTTTAGTTTACAGAGAAGATCTGAATTAAGTGATACTGAGTGTATTGAATGTATTAAAACGTTCTGTGTAGCATTTATTTTCTATCACTATAAAAAGAAAGCTTCAAAAGGAAAATGTATCCACTGATCTTGGTCATTGTTTTTCAGATAAATAAATGTGATGTTTTTACCTCGCAGTAGCCAACATAATGATAAGTGGTTTAGTGATCTAGCTATATGTAGTGTTGCACATAACTAGTTACCTACAGCTATTTCCTCTGTTTGCAATTTGATTAAGACGGCATTTTTAGTCAAAAGTAGGAACACTTGATGGCTTGATGCTTTGTCAGGCTCACAAAAAGCTGAATGTTTGCTCTGGGTAGTGTGAGTGATCTTTGTTCTTCTGTGGAAGCAGAGGAAAGGCCAGTCTTTGAAATGTCAATTTTTTTAAATGCCTTTTTTTTTCTTTCTCCGTAGCTGGGTTGAAAACTTTGGCCGAGAAGGTCTGGGGCTGCTGTTGGATGTTTTGGAAAGATTGGTTGAAGTGAGAAAGTAAGGATGATTTAATGTAAAATTGCCAGCTTTCTTAATATGGAAACAGCATTTAATTGCAATCCCTTTTTGTATTCATTAAGCCAGGACAAAGTTGTGAAGAGGAGTCAGCATAAGGCTGTACAATGTTTGAGAGCCTTCATGAATAATAAGGTATGGGAGTTTATTTATTCTGGAAATCTATATTACTACAGTACAATCAGATCAGTGGGTATAAGCTTTCTGCAGAAATAGATAAAATTGCAAACTTCTGATGCTGCTGTATGCTCTTGTTACAGAGTAACAGATTTGTTTTGGACTTTTCTCTCATTAATTTTAAAAATTATTTGATGGAGTTAAATGTCATTGGAAGTATTTAGTGGAAGGAATTGTTGCTGTCTCTCATTAGACATTTGATGCAGTCATTTAGATTCCCTTCAACTCTTCTTACAATTGTTCTTCTGTTGTTCAGTATGGATTGGAGAGAATTATGGGAGAAGAGAGGAGCCTTTTGTTGCTGATCAAAGCGATTGATCCCAAACAGAGTAACATGATGACAGATATAGTTAAGCTTCTTTCTGCAATGTGCATTGTTGGAGAGGAAAACATGTAAGTACTGTATGTAGTCAGAAGTAGTAAGATAGTTTTATGATATCCAAAATTATAGTTACAGCTGAATGAAACTAAAATTTTCAACTTAGTACAGATACTACTTCCAAATATATCTTGTCAACTTTCAAAATACCTTTGTCTGTGATTTTTAGTATGATCATATCCATAAGAGCTTTCCTTTTGGCATGTGGTTATATTGATGGGATGGAAATACTTAGGCAGACGTTCTTTTGCTTAAACTTAGAAGGTATTTTAAACATTGTAATTGAGAAAT
>VWYK01126915.1:0-19865 GCA_013399775.1 Semnornis frantzii | reverse complement strand
TGTGGATCATACAATCACAGAATCTCTGATCGCATTCTGTGATTCTGTGATCCACAACCTCCCTGAGCAAATCTGTGCCAGTCTCTCCCCACACTCACCTCCTTCCTCTCCACTCTCAGTCTCCCCTCTGCCAGCTCAAAGCCATTGTCCCTCGTCCTGGCACTCCCAGCCCTTGTGCAAAATCCCTCCCCAGCTCTCCTAGAGCCCCTTCAGCTACTGGAAGGATGCTCTGAGATCTCCCTGGAGCCTCCTCTTCTCCAGGCTGTTGCAGCTGCCCAGGGGAGCTCCTGTAACAAAATCTTGATCTGTGATGATGAAAACCTGCTGCAGAATGAGAGAGTGAGGCCTGGGCTGCACCCTCAGCACTCAGGGCACAGGGTGGGCTGTGCTGGAAGGAAGGTTTGCACAGATGGGAGTCATGAGCTGGGCAGTGCATGTGCTGCGTGCAACTAGAGTCATTCATTTGTTTTGCTTGGAAGAGGCCTCCAGGATCTTAGAGTCCAACCATCAACCTAACCCCATCATGGTCAGCAAACCATGTCTGGTTGTCACCATAAAGCTGGGGAAGGGTCTGGAGAAGAGGGCTGGGGAGGAGCAGCTCAGGGAGCTGGGGGTGCTGAGCCTGGAGAAGAAGACACTGAGAGCAGAGCTCATTGCTCTCTCCAGCTCCCTGAGAGGAGGCTGCAGCCAGGTGGGGATTGGGCTCTGCTCCCAAGGAACAAGTGACAGGACTTTGGAGAACCCATTGGCACAGTTCCCCAAAGAATTCTTGGTGCCAAACTGGCAGCTGATGGCTGGGACAGGTACAGCTCTGCTGGGTAAAGCACTGCTGGGCCAAAGGGCCCAAAGGGTGGTGGTCAGTGGAGCTAAATCCATCTGGCAGCAGTCACAAGTGGTGTCCCCCAGGGCTCAGTGTTGGGACCACTTCTGTTTGCCATCTTTATTGATGCCCTGATGCAGACACAGAGTGTGCCAGCAGTGAGTTCACAGATGGCACCAAGTTGGGTGGCAGAGTTGATCTGCAGGAGGGTAGGGAGGCTCTGCAGAGGGACTTGGATGGATTGGATCCATGGCCAATGCCAATGGGATGAGCTTCCATAAGGCCAAGTGCCAGGTCCTGCACTTGGGCCACAACAGCCCCAAGCAGCACTACAGGTCTGAGGCAGTTTGGCTGGAAAGCTGCTGGCAGAAAGGGACCTGGGGGCTGTAATGGACAATCAGCTGAATGTGAGCCAGCAGTGCCCAGGTGGCACAGAAAGCCAAAGGCATCCTGGCTGGCATCAGAAGTGCTGTGCCCAGCAGGAGCAGGGAGGGGATTGTCCCCTTGGACTCTGCTCTGGTGAGGCCACAGCTCGAGTGCTGTGTTCAGTGTGGGGCACCTCAGTACAAGAGGGATGTGGAGGTGCTGGAGCCAGTGCAGAGCAGGGCAAGGAAGGGCCTGGAGAGTAAATCTGATGAGGAGAGACTGAAGGAGCTGGGGATGGTTAGTGTGAAACAGGAGGCTGAGGGCAGACCTCATGGCTGTCTGCAGCTACCTGAAAGGAGGCTGTGGAGAGGCTGCTGCTGGTCTCTGCTCACAGGTAACAGTGACAGAACAAGAGGGAATGGCCTCAGGCTGACACTGGGCAGGTTTAGACTGGGCATTAGGAAACATTTTTTCCAGCAAGAGTGGTCAGGCACTGGAATGAGCTGCCCAGGGAGGTGGTGCAGTCCCCAGCCCTGGAGGTGTTCCAGAGCCATGTGGCCATGGCCCTTGGGGACAGGGTTTGGTGGCCGTGGTGGGGTTGGGTTGCTGGTTGGACTGGTTGCTGGAGGGCTCCTCCAGCCAGGACAGTCCTGTGCTTGTGTGGTGTCCCCATGGCCTGGTTTGCTGTGCTGTTGTCCCTCTAACCCCTTCCTCTCTGTCCTCACAGGTCTCATCCCCACGAGCTGGCACTGGGCTCAGAGCTGAGCCCCTCCCTGGTGACAGTGATCAGCGGCGAGGAGCACTTTGAGGATTACGGTGAAGGGCACGAGGCAGAGCTGTTCCCAGATGGCTTGTGTAACGGGCAAAGCAGCTTGGGCACCAGCTCCTTCCTCTCGCCCAGGTAATGCCCACACACTGCCCAAGCTGCTGCCAGGGCCGAGCCTCCTCACCCATGCTGCAGAGCTCTTTGTGTTGGGTTTGCGCTGTGAAGACTTAGGCTAAGCAGCTAGGAAGTGGAAGAGGAGTTGCCTCCCTCACTCTGTCCTTTCCCAGCACGGTGCCTACCCTCCCTTCCAGAGGCACTAGTGCCTGGCATCTCGTGGCAGAGATCCCATCCCTGCTCCCCTCCAGGCTGTGGCTGCCCACAGAACCTCTGGGCAGGGGAAGGCAGCACCCAGCTTTGCCCTGCTGCAGCTGGGCAACTGCTCTGGGGTGTCTTGTCCCTCCCATGCTGGGTCTCTGTCTCTGCTGGCATCCCTGGGTGGGCTCACATGAGCTGCAGCAGCCTGGGTGACTGCTCTGGGTGGTCTTGTCCCTCCCATGCCAGGTCTCTGGCTCTGCTGGCATCCCTGGGTGGGTTCACACAAGCTGTGGAGCAAGGGGCAGATTGCAGCCATCTCCTGCCCTGCTTGCTCTGAGGCCTGCCACCAGGCCAAAGCTGGGTTGGAACAGGAGCTGCTGTGACAGTCCCAAGCCCATCCACACTCACTGCCTGAGGAAAAGAACTCCAGGCTGGAATGATTCCTCACTGCTGCAGCCCACAGAGGCTCTGTGAAGGCAGGACAGTGACAGGGACATCTTCCTCCATCAAGCAGAGCATCTCCATGCAGGCAGCAATGTCCCTGCCAGCGACACCCTCTGAAGAAGCCAAGGACTGACTTCTTCCCACTGGGGTGATGCCACAGCTGGCACTTCTGCAGCACTGCCAGCTTGTCCCCACTTCTTGCTGCTCTCTGCATGTTTGCCACCAGCTTCCCAAAGCACTTCCCAGAGTTGGGGCAGCTCTGCTCAAACCTCCACATGTGGCCTTTGTGCAGCTCAGAGCTCACCTTGGCTTGGGTGGTGCCATTAAACATTCCCAAACCATTGCTTCAGAAAAGCAGTGCCCAAGGCTGGCTGTGATTGGCACCCTGTGAAAGCAGTGTCCAGAGCTGGGTGTGATGGGCACCCTGTGAAAGCGGTGCCCAAGGCTGGGTGTGATTGGCACTCTGTGAGAGCAGTGCCCAGAGCTGGCTGTGATGGCACCCCACAATGGCAGCACAGGTTGCTGATCCATGCATGGTCCTTGCTTGCCCTGTGCAGCAGTGCCCAGTGCTGCTGCCTGTCCTGGCACTGCAGCCTGGGCAGTGCCCTCACATCAAGTACCAGCCCTGGTGTTGCTCTCTGAGGGGTGATCTCCAGCCTGGTCCTGAAGGCCCCTGGCAAGAGCCATCCTCAGCTGAAGGAGGTCAGCCAGCAGCTCAACTTCTCCTTAGCTCCATGCTGCAGTTCCTCCTTCCCTGCTCTTCCCATCTCCAAACCCTGTTCTGCCAGGGCACTGCTGTGCCTGCCTGGATTTCATCCACCAGATGCTGTTCTGCCAGGAGGAACTGTGCCCAGACGTTGGCCATGCAGCTGCTGCTGCTCTGTGCTAGAGCTTGGCTGGAGCCTCCCGAGGAAGGAGGAAAGAGGAACGACATGTCCATGTCCAGAGCAAATATTTCCTGGTGCCTGAGCTTGAGCCATCCCAGCCTGGGGCAGGCCCCTGCTGGTGGCTCCGTGGCTCTGGGGGCACTGCCAGGCCTCCTGCCAACCTGCTGCAGTCTCCCGGATGTCCAGGACAACTCTGCCTCAGGCTGAGCCCCTGGGGGTTGGCTGCAGTTCGAGCGTGAGAAGCTTGTCAGTGGTCACTTCATCACCCAAAGAGGCTCTGAATGGGCAAGTGAAAGGTCTGACCTGGGCAGATTCCCCTGACACAGCTCCAGATCTTCACCAGAGGACTGATGTCAACCCCTCAAGGACCATCACGGGTTCTTGCTTGCTCTTCGCATCCCAGAATCACAGAGCACCCTGGGTTGGAAGGGACATTCAGGACCTTCCAGGTCACCACATGGCTGTGGCCCCTCCTCAGGGGGTTCCATCTGCACCCTCTGGTGGGAGAAGGCTTTCTGCAGCACTTGGTGGGAGGTGAATGGCAGCTGGAAAGAAGAGGTCCTCACAGCCCCCTGCTTTGGCTGCCAACCTGCTGTGGCAGTCAGCTGCCATGGCTTGAGGCTGGGCTGGCCACTAAAGGGATGCCAGAGGCTCTCCATGAGCCCCTCTGCCTTCCCAAAGGGAGGAAGGGAAAGAGATTGATGAGAAGCTGAGCCAACTGGGGTGAAACAGCAACAGTCAGAAGAGAAGAGAAGAAATTCAATAAGAAAAAGAGTGAAATCTGGAAATTGCCAAAGGCTGAACTCTCCCAGCGTCCAGGCTGCCCTCAGCAGCAGACAGGAGCTGAATTCATGAGCTGAGTTCTGGAACTGGATTCAGGAAATGGATTGGGATCAAAGGCGGAACATTCAGAGTCCCCCTGGAACAGCATCTAGTGGAGAAGAGGCTGCCCCTGGTGATCCCTCAGCTTGCTCCTGAAGATGCCACACATGGGCTGTAATCCCATGGTGGGCACTTGAGGGTCACCTGTCCTACCAGCTCCTCCCTGCAGGTGCCACCCCTGCCTTCCTGCACCCCAAGGTGGTGCCCAGGAGCAAGTCTCAGGCAGAGCCTTCCTGCAACCAGCCTTTGGCATAAGCTGTCCCTATCAGCTCCTCCCTGCTAGCAGCAGCCCCTGGCTATGCCAGCCTGCCCTGAGCTCCAGAAGGAGCCTCAGTGAGCAGGGCCTGAGCTGGGCAGTGTCAGCAGTGAGCAGATCAGCTCTGCTCTGGCTCAGAGCAGCAGGGGATGGCTGCAGGTGTGTGCTATCCCTGAGCTGGAGTCGGCAGGCAGGAAGGCAGCAGAGGATGGCAGCTTGCCAGGGGGGTAGTTGGGGATGCCCCAGGCTGCAGTGTGGCTGGGCCCTCATCCACTCATTGGTCATCCAGCCAACACAGCCCACCACCTACCTCTGCACACAGCCAGTGCTGCCAGGCTGGCCTGGGGCTTCTCCATGCTTCAGCAGCCATTTGGACTCCTGCTGGGTTGATTTTTGGCTTCATGCCTCACTCAGGGGTGCACAGGAATAGGGTGAGGTGGTTGTGCCTCTGAGCAGGGCTGAGGACCTACCAAACAGGGCTCCTGCTCAGCCAGGCACAGGGACAGAGCCCAGCAAGGGGCACAGTTGCCACAACGCTCCTCTCACCCTGCTCAAAGCCTGAGTGACCAAACTGGCTGCTGGTGGAGAGTGATGGTCCTGGGCCCAAGCCTGCCCCAGAGGGCAGGGAGGATGATCTGCAGCTGGGTTTGTCCTTTCCTGGCATGGGAAGAAATTACCAGTTCTGGGCATTTCCAGATGCTTGTCCTTAGGGGGCTCAGAAATGCTGCCCAGACAGCACAGCCTCAGAGCCTGGGCCTGGGGCTGCTGGCTCCTCACTGTCACCAAAAACACCACCCAGGGCTTCAGCAAAGGCTGGGGCAGGCCTTACCAGTGTGTACCTGTGCCCTGCCAGCTGCTTACTGGGTTCCAGCTTGCTTGTGTTTTCTCACAACTGCCCTGTCTCTCCTGACCTGCTTTGGTTTCTGACTCTGAACCTTTCTTGCACTGCAGTCTGTGGCTTCCAGGAGCCTAAAGTACCCCAGAGCCTGCTGCTCAGCACCCCTTGGCCAAACCCCATCCTACCCAAGCCCTGTCAGGTGGCCAGGGGAATGCCTCCCTGGTTAGCCAAGCATTGGTGAGTGCCCCAGGAGCTTCTTTTCCAGGTCAGCAGCCTCCAGTGAGGTGTCGATAGGACCCATGAGGCTGTTGAAAGTCCTGGGGACCCCCCAGGACCCACTGTCAGATGATGTTCCCTATGAGACAGAGCTGCTGCTTNAGATGATAAGAGGGTTGGAGAACCTCTGCTAGAGGCCAGGCTGAGGAAGCTGGGGGTGGTCAGCCTGGAGAAGACAACGCTCCAGAGAGACCTCAAAGCAGCCTTCCAGTGCCTGAAGGGGCTACAAGCAGGCTGCAGAGGGACTGTGCCCAAGGGCCTGCAGGGACCAGGGCAATCGTTTGACATGAAAGCAGAGCAGATTGAGATTGGATGTGAGGAACAAATTCTGTAGCAGGAGGCTGCTGGAACACTGCAGCAGGTTGCCCAGGGAGATGGTTGAGGCCTCATGCCTGGAGATACTCAAAGTGAGGCTGGACAGGGCTGTGAGCAGCCTGATCTGGTGGAGGATGTCCCTGCTGAGTGCAGGGGGTTGGGCTGTATGAGCTCTGGAGGTCCCTTCCAAGCCAAACCCTCCTCTGGTCATCCTGCCTGTGCAGCAGCCACTGAGCCAGAGCTGCTGGTGAGGAGCACAGGCACTGGGGCTGTTAAGGAAGGGCTGTTAATGATTCACCCTCCACTTCACTGCTGCCACAGTCCTGCTCCTGGCTGTGTGCCAAGGGTACCCTTGTGGCACCTGCACAAACCTGAGAGGCCTTGGGCAGGATGGGCTTTGGCCAAGATTCTCTGGGCAGAGGTGGGCTCATTTCCAGCAGCTCCACCCTGCCTGTGATTTGACTTCTGCTGTCAAAGAGGGGAGCTCACCCAGCCCCCCAAAACTGCCCTCCAGGGGTTCAGCAGCCAGGGGCAGCGGGGGCTGGGCTGGATGTTCTCAGAGGGCTTTTCCAAGTAGGATTCTGTTGTTCTGTGCCGAGCTTGTGGAAGCCACGGCTGAGAAGCAGCCCTGTCCTCTTCTGTCCTCTCCAACTGACCCTTCTTGCTCTCTCTATCAGCACCCCTCTGGCTGCCAAGCTCCGCACCGTGCTGGCAGATGAAGGTTTTGAGTTTTACTGTAGCCAGTGCCACAAACAGATCAACCGCCTGGAGGACCTGTCTGCTCGCCTGAGTGACCTTGAAATGAATAGGTAATGATGGACAGGGGGCTCCTGGCCTGGCACAGGCTGCTCCTCGTCTGCCTGCTTCACTGCCAGACCCATGTTCTGCCGGGGAACGTTCTGCTTGGCCTTGCTTGGTGGCTCCTCAGAGGGCTTGCACAATCTTCTCTATGGAGAGTTGGGGCTGTGCAGCCTGGAGAGGAGAAGGCTCCAGGGAGAGCTCAGAGCTGCATTTCAGAGGCTAAAGGCTGGGGAGAGACTTTTGACAAAGGGATGGAGACACAGGACAAGGGACAAAGGCTTTGAGCTGGGAGACAGGATACTGAGAGTGGAGAGGAGGAAGAAATTGTTTGCAGTGAGGGTGGGCAGAGGCTGGCACAGGTTGCCCAGGGACCATAGATCACATTCTGTGATTCTGTGATCCACAACCTCCCTGGAGGTGTTGAAATCCAGGCTGGATGAGGCTGTGGTGATGCTCTGGAGGGTGAGCAGAGATTTCCATGGGGGCTGGCAGACAATGAGAGCCTTCCCTGTGTTGCCCTGGGCAGCCTCTTTGCTTTTCCTACTGGATGCTTCTCCACACTCCTGCTCCTGGAAGCCTTCAGCTCCTCCTTGGAGCTTCAGAATGTGACCTCTGAGAGCCAGCAGCTGGAGCTGTGCATTGCCAAGTGGGGAAGGATTTCCAGCAGCTTGTTTCTCTTTCCAGCCCTCCTCTGATTGTTCTCCTCCTGCCTTGCTGTGCTTCCTCAAGACCAGTGCAGGTCCTGCTCTTGGTCCCTGTCCTCTACAGGGACACTGTGACCTGGGAGCTCTCTCCTGGGCTGTGGGAAGAGAGCTGGAAAGCAAAGAGGGACTTGGCCTTGAGGCTATTTCAGACTTTCTCCACCAATGCTAACTGCAGAGCTAAGCCAACATCTCAGAGCCTCCTGGGATGGATGGGATTGCCAGGAGAGGCTTCCGTGTCCTGTGGTGGCAGGGTGGGAGGTCCGTGGCTTGTAGTTGGACATGGACTGCTTGAGCTTGGGCTAAGTTCTGCAGGTTCCTCCATCTGGGTCTGGAGCTTCCCAGGCACAAATGTGCTGGAAATCTCAAAGTGCCGAGGTGGAGAGGGCATCACTCCCCTCACACTCCCTTTGTGTGGTGAGGATGTGAGGTGGCTGCAGGTAGCATGGCAGGGGCTGTTTGCTCCCAGCAGCACCAGCAGCGTGAAGCCCTCAGTGCCAGGGGGCAAGGCCTGTAGTGCAGGTGAAGAGAGCAGCAGAAACTGGACCCAAATCTGGGCCAAGAAGCCTCACACTGTGCCTGGGAAGCCTGAAGGCAGCCACCCAGAAGATGCCAGCAGCTGGGGTGAAACCCAAGCAGCCACAGCTTTGCTCTTGGCAGCTGTAGGTGTAGATCTGGTGCCCTATACTTGGAAGAAGGTGGGGAGCCTGGTCCTGGCGTCAGGGCACTGCTGTTTGAGCCCACGGCACAGGAAAGCAGGGAGGAAATCCTGCAGGAGCCTGGGATGAGCCCGTTTGGGAACAACGGGGCTTGTTTGGGTGCCCTTGGAGCAGCAGTGGTGGGTCCCAGCCCCTCCCGAGTCTCTGCAGGTGCCAGCACTGCCCCGCAGCAAGCTGTGAGCACAGGAACAATATTTGCCCTGCTTCAGCTGCTGGGCACCTGCTGACTGCTGAGGATTGCTGCTGAGCCTCAGCCCTGACCTCCTCCCCTCGGCTGGTGTCTTGAAGCCTGCCCAGCAGCAGCTCCTGGGCTCCTCAGTTGGAAGCTGGGGGGTCAGGATGCCCTTGAGACACAAAGGCTGGGAGCCCTGACCACAGCCCCCGGCTGGGATTGTTCTTTGGGAGGAAAATGACCCTCAGCTGGTTTTGGTTCCTCCTCCGGAGAGCTCCTGGTGGAACCCGAGGCAGGAGAGGACTCCTGGGGCGTTGTGTTTGTTGCTTTTCGGTGCAGCCTGAGCTAAGCCCTGGGGAATGCAGCTGCTGCTCCACGGCTCGGGCTGGAGCAGGGTTTGCTTCCATCCTTCGGGGAGGGTTTGGTGTCAGAGATGTGTCCCCGGGTGGCATCTCTTTGGGTGGAAGGTGAGGAGCAAGGTCCGAGCCCCACTGGCGTCACTGGCACGCAGTCACCACCCAAAGGGCTGGCAGGAGCAGCTCAGGAGCCCTTCCTGAAGTTGTCAGAGCCTGCAGTCCCCTCTCAGGGGCAGGGGCAGGGCAGCTCAGACCTTGGCTGTTGTGCCATGGGTCACGAGCTGAACCCTGACCGCTGTGGCATGGTGGCAGCTGGCTCGGGCACACACGGAGCCAGGGGGCAGAGCTTGGTGCTAGCTGTGCAGAGCAGAGCTCCAAGCCCTGCCCCTGCTCACAGCCAGGCAGGGACAGCAGCAGCAGCAGCTTCCAAAATCTCCGAGGCACAGGTCAGCAGCAGCTCTCTGCCCAGCCAGAGCCAAACAACCCTTGTGAAAAGCACAAAGCAGCATGGAGCTGCCAGTGCCCCAGCCCCTGGGCAGAGAGCTCTGAGGAGGTGGCAGGGGAGGGAGGGCTGGGTGCTGTGGGGTGCAGGAGCTGTAGCTCAGCAGTGCCAAGCTGAAGCCCACCAAACTATTCTTAGGACTCCTTGGGGATCAGCTTTCAGGCCAGGGAGCAGATACTGGAGGTGGTGAGCTGGGGGCTTCTTCTCCTGGTTTCATTCTCACTGTGTGGGGCAGGGCAGAGGAGGGGGTTACTTGTGGGGCAGGGAAGTGGGTGTTCCTCACCTCTGTCTCTCCCCTGAGCTCTGCATACCATAGGCACTGCCATGGCAGAGGACCTGGCCCAGGCTGCTCCCAGTTTCCTGTTTCACTCTCTCCACTGTCAGCTCTCTCCTAACTCTTTCCTGTTTTTTCTTCCTTTTTTCCAGCCCAAATAAGAGGCTCTCCAGCAAGAAGGTGGCAAGGTAAGCTCATGCTCTGGGATTGCTTGGGCAGGGGGGTGCCTGTGCCAGCTGCTGTGCCCAGGGCAGGAAGGCTAGCAGAATAACCCCAGATTTGTCCTTCTGGGTGTGCTGGCAAGAGCAGGTCTCTGCCTCAGGCTGCAGTGGCTGCTGCTCTGTCACGGGAGGATTCCCACAGGCTCTCAACCTGACTGCTGCCAGGGTAAAACTGGGGGTGCTTCTACCCTCCTTCCTGCCAGTGCCCTGGCATGTGGAGTGAGGAAGGAGTCTCTAGAGGGCCATGTCACTCTGGACTGCTTGGCCAGGCTGCCCCCTCCCTGCTACCACTCCGCTGGGCCTCCATCTGCTCAGTACAACCACTCAGAGGGGCTCCTGCAGCACCCCAGCAACCTGGCACAGCTCTCTGGGCTGTGTTTGGCATTGCCCGGTGTCATCCTCAGCACCTGGCCTCCACCACGGCTTTGGGCAGCTGCTGAGGGCTGGCTGCGGGTGTGCCCATCCTGGGCTTTGGTGCTGTGCTGCTGCTGTCCCATGGGATGTTCATGCGGCTCCAGACAGCCTCTCCTCACGGGGTGCACAGGAAGAGCTGCAGAGTTTGCTCTTAGTTGCTGGGCTGGAGGGTCCAGCCCTTTCCCATGGCACCTGGTGCTTTCATTGGAGTGCTTATTCCATTCCCAGCTTTGCCAGCCCTCCTGTCACCATGCTTTTATGTGCCACACTGTGCCCAGGTGGGCAAGAAGGGCACCAGCAGCCTGGTCTGGATCAGCAATGGTGTGGGCAGCAGGAGCAGGGCAAGGATTGTGCCCCTGGACTGTGCACTGGTGAGGCCACAGCTTGAATCCTGGGGTCAGTTCTGGGCCTCTCACTCCCAGAAGGACACTGAGGGACTGGAGCAGGGCCAGAGAAGGGCAACAGAGCTGGGGAAGGGTCTGCAGAAGAGAGCTGGGGAGAAGCAGCTGATGGAGCTGGGAGTGTTGAGCCTGGAGAAGAGGAGGCTGAGGGCAGAGCTCATTGCTCTCTGCAGCTCCCTGAGAGGAGGCTGCAGCCAGGTGGGGGTTGGGCTCTGCTCCCTAGGAACAAGTGACAGGAGGAGAGGAAATGACCTCAGGCTGCCTCAGGGTAGGCTCATATTGGCCGTGAAGAACAATTTCTTCCCCTTGAGGGTTCTCCAGGCCTGGCTTAGACTGCCCAGGGCATTGTTGGAGTCCCTGTGCCTGGAGGAGTTTCAGAGCTGTATAGTTGTGGTGCTGAGGACCATGGCTCAGTGGTGCCCTGGCACTGCTGGGCTAAGGTTTGAACTCAATGAGCTCAAAGCCCTCTTCCTACCTAAACAAAATCCTACATGCCCAGCTTTGCCTCCACTCTCCTGCCCCTGCCCTCCCAGGGGAGCTGCTGCCCTCCCAGGGGGGCTGTTCCCCTCCCAGGGGAGCTGCTGCCCTCCCAGGGGAGCTGCTGCCCTCCCAGGGGGGCCATTCCCCTCCCAGGGGAGCTGCTGCCCTCCCAGGGGAGCTGCTGCCCTCCCAGGGGGGCTGTTCCCCTCCCAGGGGAGCTGCTGCCCTCCCAGGGGAGCTGCTGCCCTCCCAGGGGGGCTTCCCCTCCCAGGGGAGCTGCTGTCCTCTGTGGCGCTTGGTTTGCACCTTCTGGGTTGCTGGGCAGGGCAGCAGGCAGATGGCTGTGGCTGATGATGGCACCCTGTGCCCTGGCACTTTCTCTGCTCCCTGCACTGAGCCCAGCAGCCCCTGGCTGTGCTCTCACACCTTTCCCTGCTACCTTTTCCCATGCTCAGCAAATCTCCCCTGGCAGCACATCCCCTCCTGGCAAGGAAACATCTCCTTGATAGTACATTTCCTGCTTCCAGGCACCCTCCTGGCAGAACTGTGTCCAAAACACCAGCAGGAAGGGAGGTTGGAGGCAGCAGCCTGGCCCCAGCTTCCGGTTTCAGCCCTGGTTTTGGTCCTGTGACTGGCAAAGCTAATTTTGGGAGCATTTGAGTTCATTGGAGGCTGGAGCTGCCCTGTCCCACATGGGATTAATCCCTTCTGGCCCCTGGCTTTGAGAAGATGCTTTTGTGAGAGCAAGACTCGTAGGGTTAGGTAAATATTGGTTGATTTGGGAACGGTCAAGTTCAGTTTGTGATAACAAGAGAGAGGTCTGGTGCAGAACTGTGCCAGGGCAGCCCAAGGGAAGCCCTGAGTGACTCAGGATTGCTGAGGAGCACCCAAACATTTGCTCTTAGCCAATGCAGCTAATTTTGCTGAGTTTTTTTGCTCAGCTTTTTTTTTTTTCTGTTGTCCAGGTCCTGCTTGCCAAGAAATCTCAATTGCTCAGAAGCCCCTGCTGTGCTTGACACCATTTACATGACAAATGTGCCCAAGACCTGAGCAGCTCAATATAGACTGAGGGTGAGGATAGGAAACCAGGCTGTGTGCCTTTGGAGGAGCCAGGCATAGCCACATCATGGCTCAGGCTGGCAGGGACCTCAGAGCTCATCTGCTCCAAGCCCCTGCCATGCACAGCTACACTCAGTTGCTCAGGGCCTCATCCACTCTGGCCTTGGACACCTCCAGAGAGGTTGTGGATCACAGAATCCACATTCAGTGATTCTGTGATCCACAACCTCCCTAGGCAGCCTGTGCCAGACTCTCACCACCCTCACACTGGAGAATTTCTTTCTCAGCTCCACTCTAACCCTGCTCTGCCTCAGCTCCAAACCATTCCCCCTTGGCCTGGCTCAGACACCCTAGTTAAAGTCCTCTTCAGCCTTCCTGCAGGATCCCATCAGGCACTGTCAGGCAGCTCTGAGGTCCCCCTGAAGCCTTCTCCTCTCCAGGCTGCACCCCCCCCAGCTCCCTCAGCCTGTGCTCACAGCAGAGCTGCTGCAGCCCTTGGATCATCTTTGTGGCCTCCTCTGGCCTCTCTCCAGCAGCTCTGAGTCCTTCTGCTGGGGACAGCAGCACTGGAGGCAGGATTGGAGGTGATGTCTCAGCAGAGCCGAGTTCAGGGGTAGAGTCTCCTCTCTTGCCCTGCTGCCCACACTGCTCTGGCTGCAGCCCAGCACACAGCTGCCTGCTGGGCTGCATGAGGGCACTGCTGGCTCCTGGGAGCTGCTCAGCACCCAACACCCCCAAAGCTCTTTCCTCAGGGCTGCTCTCAAACCACTCAGCACCTAGCCTGGATTGGTGACTGGGCTTGGCTCAACCCAGCTGCAGGACTTTCCCTGTGACCTCATGCATCTGGCACTGACCTACTTCTCTAACCTGTCAAGATCCATCTAAATGTGCCCAAGGCTTGAGCTTCTAAAGGTAGCCTGAGGGTGAGGATGGAAACCAGGCTGTGTTGCCGTTGCTGGAGCCAGTTGTGCTTCATGAATACTGGCATGAGCATCTTGTGAGTCAGGGAGGACTGGAGAGCCCAGGTCACAGATTCCAGGGAAAACAAAAAGTGAGGCTCAAGGAGAGCTCTGTTGGAAGCAGCAGTGGCTTCAGGGCTAGCTAAGGCTGCTCATGGGTTGAGGTGAAGTGGCAGAGCACAGTGGTTTCCTGCAGGCAGCATGTGCCTGGGGTTCATGTTGCTGGGATAGAGCCAGAGAATTGTTTTGATTGGATAAGTTCTCTAAGGACTTTCATTCCAACTGCTTCAGGACTGGGGCTGAGCCATGGCCCTCAGCACAACAGTTCTGCCTCTTGGAAACACCTCCAGGGCTGCCCAGGGCCCAGGGCAATTCAGCCATTGCCCTGGGCAACCTGGGCCAGGGCTTGGCAACCCTCAAGGGGAAGAAATTTTCATGTCCAACATACGTCCTGGGGCAGATTGAGGCAATTTCCTTCCCTCCTGCCACTTGTTCCTTGGGAGCAGAGCCCAACCCTCACCTGGCTGCAGCCTCCTCTCAGGAAGCTGGAGAGAGCAATGAGCTCTGCCCTCAGCCTCCTCTTCCCCAGGCTCAACACCCCCAGCTCCCGCAGCTGCTCTTTCCCAACCCTGTTCTGCAGACCCTTCCCCAGCTCTGTCATCCTTCTCTGTCCCTGCTTCAGCTCCTCAATGTCCTTGCAGTGAGGAGCCCAAAGCTGAGCACCAATCCCTCCATATGGCAGTAGTGGTTTGCTATGGCACAGGACAGTGGAGCTAAGGGAAGATGTGGATGCCAGTTTGGAAGAGGGGAGATTGAGAGTGGAGATGAGGGAGAAATTCTTGGCAGTGAGAGTGGGGAGACACTGGCACAGATTGCGCAGGGAGGTCGTGGATCACATTCTGTGATTCTGTGATCCACAATCTCCCTGGAGGCCAGGCTGGATGAGGCCTTGATCACCCTGTGCTGGTGGGAGGTGTCCCTGCCCATGGCAGGGGGTTGGCACTGGATGATCTTGAAGCTCTCTTCCAACCCAACCCATTCCATGCTCTGCAGCCATACCCACAGGGATTAAGCACAGCTCTGCACCAGGCTGTGCACACCAATGTCCTGAGGCTTAGCTAATGATTAGCCCCCCCTTGGCTGGCACAGCAGTGCAGGGAGGTGGCCTGGGCTGTCTCACCACAGCTCCAGGAGTCCTTCTCTCCTCCCAACCCTTCCCACCAGCTGCCTCCCGCTCCTTAGGGATTTTATCAGCAGCCAGAGCAGAGTCCTCTGTCCTTTGCTGGGTAACACCTGGCCTTGGGAGGCTCTTAAGGATGGAAAGTGAGAAGACAAAGCTCTTATCTCTTCCCATTCCAAAGAGCAAGAACATGATGACCGTGGTAAGATGAAGTCCCAGCAGCCCGTGCCCACATCTGCATGGCCCTGCTGGGGCACCTGGGCTCAGGCACTGCGCAGCCTCAGCCCCGCTCCCTGGGGAGCTCAGTGCAGGACCAGCTGGTGAGAAGGAGAGCTGGGTGGTGAGCACCACTGCTGCACCAGGGCCCCTTGCCCATGCTGGCCGTGGCTGTGAGCCTGGCAGCCCAAGAATGGGCAGTGCTGTTCAACCCCTTGGAGAAGGAGGTGGCAGCCGAGGAGGGCAGAGCAGGTGGCAGATCCTGCCAGAGCTGTTGCCAGCTGGAGTCGCCCTGTGCCGTGACGGTCTCTCTGACCTTGGGCTTGCTGTGGGCCGGGATGGTTTGTCTGTGTTGTAGGCAGCTGCACCAGACCAGCACGCTGGCCCTGGCTGTCATGGAGGAGTCCTGCCAGGAGGCCCTGGAGTGCACCGAGGAGGACATCACCGACAAGGTGAGAGCAGCACTGACCTGCAGCCTGGGCTGGCCTGGACTGCCCCAGAGCCTGCAGCTTCTGCACAGCTCCCACAAGCTAGGGCAGTGCAGGTGGGAGATGGGGAATCCTCCACATCGAGGGGGCACAGAATGAGTCAAGTTGCAGAGGTCTGAGGTGTGCTGGGTCAGGAGGCAGAATTGGGCCAGGAGACTTGGTCAGACTGACCTCTCTTCACAGCTTCCACAGGGCAGCGCAGTGCAGGTGGGAGATGTGAAGCCCTCCACATCAAGTGTGTGCAGAATGAGCCAGACTCCAGAGGTCTAGGGTGGTGCTGGGTCAGGAGGCAGAGCTGGGCCAGGAGATTTGGTCAGGCTGGGAGCTGGGGATGGTTAGTGCGAAAAAGAAGAGGCTGAGGGCAGACTTCATGGCTGTCTGCAGCTACCTGAGAGGAGATTGTGGAGAGGCTGCTGCTGGTCTCTGCTCACAGGTAACAGTGACAGAACAAGAGGGAATGGCCTCAAGCTGCCACTGGGCAGGTTTAGACTGGACACTGGGAAACATTTTTCCGAGCAAGAGTGGTCAGGCACTGGAATGAGCTGCCCAGGGAGGTGGTGCAGTCCCCAGCCCTGGCTGTGGTGAAAGGTGGTTTGGCTGTGGTGCCTGGGGAATGGTTTAGGGTGCACTTTGCAGAGCAGGGACATCAGCTGGGCCTGGGGGTCCTGAGGGGCTTTGCCAACAGGAATGTTTCTGTGACTCTGGGATTCTTCATAGCTCCCACGGAGTAGAGCAGTGCAAGTGGGCATGCAAAGCCCTCTGCATCAAGGCAGTGCAGAATGAGTCAGACTGCAGAGGTCTGGGGTTGCTGCTGGGTCAGGAGGGGCCATTGGTGCCTTCTAGGACTGGAGGTGGCTGGGCCACGTGCAGGGCTGGTGGCTTCCCTGCAGCACAGCTGCTGCAGGCTTTCCCTTCTGTTTCCTATGGTGAGATCTCCTCCAGTTCTGCTTGGCTGAGCTGAGCAAGGTCTCAGGAAGGACCTCATTCCCTTTGCACACTTGCTGCTGCTCCTTGTGCCACCAGGGCACCAAGCTGGCATTGTGCTGGCCATGCTGGGTGTTAGGAGAATAGGATTCTAGGAGAGGGTGGGAGCCAGGTGGAAGACCAAGAAAGCCTCTCTGTGACCACCTCCAGTTTGGCTGGTTGAGGGGGAGAAGGGAAGATAAAGATGAGTGATTTGTGGCTTGTGCAAAGTGTCTGCTGCAACCCTGCGGCCCTGAGGCTGCTTGGGAATGGCTTTGGAATTCTGGAGTCTGCCTAGAGCAGCAGGTGAGAGGGGAGCAGGATGGTGCTGCACACAGCAAACTCTCAAAGCCTTATTGCCCCAGCTCTGCAAGGTGGTGCACAGAGCATTCCTGTTCCCTCAGGAATCTGCCTTGGGAAGCCAGCTGTGTCCTTCTGGAAGGGGAGTTGTGTCTCTGCGTGCCTCTGTGCCTTTTTGCCGCTCGCTTGCCTTTCTCAGGTGGTTTGGGGTTTGCAGACACACTCCTAATTGTCTCTCTTCCACAATTGTTATTGTGGGGGTGTTAGTGGGAATTTGGGGACCACAAACTCTGGCCTTCTGCAGTGTCCCTGCTTGGCTGGGAAGCAGAGCAGCATTCCAGGCCCTCTTTGCTCTGCTGTCCACCATTTAGGGAAGGCAAACACAACTGCAGTGGCTGCTCTGACCCAAGGGTCCTTCAGTGTGCTCCAGGCACTGGGTGCTTACCCCCAGCCCCAAGGTTGCTCTCAGGTGCAGTAGAGCTCTCCTGATCCAAGTCTTGCCCTCCAGACCTCCGGGTAGGATATGGAATTGTTTGAGTGGGGCCAGAGGAGGCCACAGCAGTGCTGGCAGGGAGGAAGCTCTGCTGTAAGACCAGGCTGGGAGAGCTGGAGTGTTCAGCCTGGAGAGGAGAAGGCTCCAGGGAGACATCCTGGTGGCCTTGCAGTGCTTCGAGGAGCCAGAAGAGAGCTGGGGACAGAGGTTGGAGCAGGGGCTGTTGTGGCAGGCCAAGGGGGGATGGTTTGAACTGTAAGAGGGAGATTAAGAGTGGAGAGGAGGGAGAAATGTTTGGCACTGTGGGTGGGGAGAGCCTGGCCCAGGCTGCCCAGAGAGGTGGGAGCTGCCCCATGGCTGGCACCACTGCAGGTCAGGTTGTGTGGGGCTGTAAGCAGCCTGCTCTGGTTAGGGATGTCCCTACTGAGTGCAGGGGTTGGGCTGGAGGAGTTGTGAAGATCCCTTAAAGCCCAACCCAGTTTGAGATTCCATTCTACAACAGCACCATGAAGGGTATGAAGGAAGGAAAGAGTTGGGCCCCGTATTGGTACCAGGGGCACATGAAAACCTGAGGAACCAAGGAGCACAAGGACATTTGTGGAGTCCCCACTCCTGGAGGTGTTTAAAGCTGTGTTGATGTGGTGCTGAGGGAGGTGGTGCAGTGGTGGCAGCTCAGCAGCAGTGGTGGAGCTGTGAGCTCCGGGTGAGGGGCTGGGCTGGAGGAGCTCAGAAGGCTCTTTGAGCAGCTGTGTGGTGCTCATGCTGTGTGCCTCCCGCAGGTGGTGTTCCTGGAGAAGAGAGTGACAGAGCTGGAGAAGGACACAGCTGCCAACGGGGAGCAGCACAGCCGCCTGCGGCAGGAGAACCTGCAGCTAGTGCACAGGTCAGCGACCCCTCAGGGACTGGGCACCAAACCCTGCCCCTCACAATGCATTTCCTGCCTCCCTGCTTCCCTGCTCTGCCTCTGTCTTTCCACATCCTATAGCACCTCGCTCCAGATAGACCTTGGAGCAGCCTTCCAGTGCCTGAAGAGGCTACAAGCAGACTGCAGAGGGACTGTGCCCAAGGGCCTGCAGGGACAGGACCAGGGGCAATGGTTTGAAATGAGAGCAGAGCAGATTGAGAGTGGATGTGAGGAACAAATTCTGCAGCAGGAGGCTGTTGGAGCACTGCAGCAGGTTGCTCAGGGAGGGGGTTGAGGCCTCATGCCTGGAGATGTTCAAAGTGAGGCTGGAGAGGGCTGTGGGCAACCTGCTCTAGTGGAGATGTCCCTGCTGAGTGCAAGGGTTGGGCTGGATGAGCTCTGGAGGTCCCTTCCAACCGAACCCATTCTGTGGTTCTGTGACTCCAGGAGCTGCTGGAGCATGCAAGGAAAGGAGGCACCAGGAAAGTAGAGAGACAGACAGGAAATAGCAGGAATACTTCCTGCCTGTCTCCTTGACCGTCCCATCCCACCCTGGCAGAGATTCAATCCAGGTTCAATCACCCTGGTTCAATCCAGGCAGGGTGCTGCACCAGGGCTGAGTATGAGACCAGAGTGTTCCTTTTCTGAGGCTCTACTGAACTCTCAGGAGATGCTCAGATGCCAGAAACTCAAACAGTGCTTTTTACATTTTTTTTTTTTTTTTTGTGTTTCTCAACTCCACATGTCCATCCTGAGGAGCTCCTGACATGTCCTTGTCCCTGAGGAGCTCTGAAGATCCAGGGACTGGCTCAGAGGACAGCAGGGAAAGCTTCCCACTCAGGGAGCATCTGAAACACTGGAACTGGTGACACAGGGAGGTTGTAGCAGCCCCCATGAGTGGCGCCGTTGCAAGTCAGGCTGTTTGGGGCTCTGAGCAGCCTGCTCTAGTTGCAGCTGTCCCTGCTGGCAGGGGGGGTTGGTCTAGGTGAGCTTTAAAAGTCCCTTCCAACCCAAACCTGTCTGGGATTCATAGAAAGGCAGGGGGTGGCAGGGACCTACAAAGAGCATCCAGCCCACCCCCTGCCAGAGCAGTTGCACCCAGGAACACATCCAGGTGGGCTTGCAAAGTCTCTGCAGAAGGAGACTGCACAACCTCTCTGGCTGGTAGATCCTTGTTAATGCCTGTAAACATCTGAGGGGTGAGGCTGGGGCCAGGTTCTTCTCGGTGGTGACCAGGGACAGAAGTAGCAACAGGCACCAGCTGGCACCCAGGAGGTTGCAGCTGAGCAGGAGGAGAAAGTTGTTTGTTGTGAGGGTGCTGGAGGCCTGGAGCAGGCTGCCCAGAGAGGCTGTGGAGTGTCCTTGTGTGGGGACTTTGAAGTCCCATCTGGGAGTGTTCCTGGGTGCCCTGCCCTGGATGCCCTTGCTCTAGGAGGGGGTTGGGCTGGATGATCTCCAGAGATCCCTTCCAACCCCATACCATTATGATTTCATGTTTCTGTGCTATATCCTTCATCCTCCCTCTGCCTGGACTCTTTCTGGCCCTCATTTCCCCCTTTAGGTCCAGGTGGAAGCTACAGCAGGGTCCCTGCCACCCATCTTCACCCTTCCTGTGACCAGCCTTGCTTTGGGATGGTGACTTGGCTGCAGCCCTTTGGCTCCTGATTGCTGTGCTCAGTACCTGCACTAATCTGGCAGGCTGCTCCCTGCCAGCAGTGTGTTTGCCCCACAGATAAAGGCAGCAAGAGTTTATCTTTAGGGCTGTAAGACTGTTAAGTAACAGCCCTGGCAGAGAACTGAGCCCTTCCAACAAAGGCTTCCCTAAGCCTTGGTGAACTTTGTAGCCAGGGAAGTGGTTTCACTTGAGCAGCTTGGCCCAGAAGCATCAATCATCTCCTAAGCAGGTAAAGCCACAAGTGTGCTCCTGGCTGGGGGAAAAGGAGCCTCAGCTGACAACAGCCTCTCACCTGCTCTGCAAAGCAAACTCAGGTGGGTGACCTCCAGATCCCAGAGAGAGGGATCCTGCCCCTTGGCTCTGCTCTGCTGAGATCTCACCTCCAGTGCTGCTATTTCTAGCAGAAAGAGGACTCAGAGCTG
>VWYK01126908.1:7143-32333 GCA_013399775.1 Semnornis frantzii | reverse complement strand
TCTAGCTTACAGAGCTGTAAAGAAGAGGAAGCCTGAAGATTCCAACAAAAAAATCAAATAAAATGGTGCAGAAAGTATTTTTCAAAAGATGAAAATATTTAAGCCTAGAGTAACTGTTTGTGAATATCTGATGCTTTCCCACAACCCACATATTATCTGTTCCTTACCTTCCAAGTCTTCCTCTTTCTACTTCCCCTTCTTATAAAGTATTCACACCTCAGCATCGGGACTTAACCTTTCCTACAGTCTCATTTGAGTACCTTAACAGCAACGGCCTTATACTTAAAAGGACACTCACAGAAGTACCTAGTGACTTTTCCGTTCTCTTTTAATCACTTTGACAACCAGCAACATTTCAAATCTGAATGGAACTATTTATGTGCCTACAGCTGTACTTAAGGACACACATTTTCCAAGAACTTGTTTTTTCCTGTTTTCCCCTTCATGACTATTCAAACAAAAAGGTATCCAAAACCATGAGAAAAGGACAAAGAAAGCAAAAAAAATTGATGCCTAAAGCTCATGCCTCCATGGTATCTCCACAAGAAGCATATCATCACCTCTAAATAGCAACCTGAAACCTACTCAAGAAACTTACGTAAGTCGTGACTCAAGAATCAAAGCAGTAAGTGTCAAAACATTCAAAGACGCAGTACCCTCTGCTCCTAGTAGTAAAGGAGTAACTGCTGAGAATATGCAAAGCAGAACCTCGCACTGAAGAAAAATATCAGTCGTAGAGATCCACAGACTCACAGAAGAGATAGTGTTGGAAGAGACATGCAAGGATCATCTATGCCGGACCCTCCCTTGCCATGGGTGGGGACATCTTTCATCAGATCAGGTTGCTCAAAGCCATCTACTCAAAACCATCCTCACAGAGGCTAAGCTCACGCTTCAGTTACAGTACTAGATTAGGAGAAAAATTTTAACCACGTGCAGTCTCAGAGGTGTCTTATGTCTCAAATAATGTGATGTAAGCTCCAGAAACAACGACGACCTAAAGCCCAGTGTATACTCCCATCTGCCTTTTACTATGAGCTCAGAGAAAGAGAAGGCTCTTAGCTGGTAAGTTATATTGCTTGCAAGGCATTGTTCGTAAAAAATGGCAATCTAACACAGAGACTAAAAGGTGACCCTGTAAATAAATGTCAGCTGCAAAATCGAATAGCTCTCCTGGCCTGAGCTGAGCAAACACTGCTATATTGACAATGTAAGCAAAATGCTGAGAATAAAGCTGCAATGAAAAATAAAAAAGGAAAGAACCTCTAGGAGTGAGTGAGAGGGAACAGGGAGAGAAAAGGCACAGAGGAAATTTATGTTAGTCCAAGTCTGACCAACTCAGGCTCTTTCCATACTCATCACCACACCATCTGTGCTTAAGTATAAATGGAAGGGTTCCCTATCATCTTTTCTTTCCTCGTGCAAATAACATATCCATATGCATATACTCTGAGGACTATGTGACATTGATTCTGAAATTAATCTCCAATGATGTTTATAAAATACACACCACATTGATTCACAGCCTCCTTGCATTGGTCAGACAAATACATAACTAGACACCACTGCTGAGAATGCTTTTCTTCTGATCTGGGAATTACGTTACTATACTTGAACTCCAAATTTAAAGACATAATGTACACCAAAGACTGAGCACCAGCCTCCTAAATGGTTTTGCTTTCTTGGTATTAGCTTAACACACAAGACAAGACACAGGTAAGGACTCACGCCAGCAGCAATGAAAATTTCAGTGCTTGTAACCCAAGGGAGGGAAGCAGGACCTCAGAATCATGTAATTATAATAAGGAAGAAAAAGTGTGATTAGAGAATCCCTATTTCTAACACAGCAAAACTGAAACACCAACACTGGTCACAAGTAACTGCGTGGTGAGGACTTNCAATATTTTAAAAATTAGTTAATCCTACCAACTTAAAAATACTGATTGCCAAAGACTTACAAGGTTGTTCTGATACAGGCATTAAGAATTCAAAAACAGAGCCCTTGCTGCTCTTCAGACTACTAGTGGTGATTTCTTCTTGACAAAATATAGGACAAATGAACATACTGCTAATGCATACTGTGTTAATTATTCTGCGGTGCTATGTAGTAACCCTGATGTAAGTTCAAACTGATTGTAACAGATACAGTTAGAAACACTATTATATGTAGCTTAAATTTGTATTCTCTCAAGTTTGCAGCTATAGCATGTGAGGACTGAGCTGTGAGGTTGTGTTACTGCCTAAATCATCTCATGTTATGCTATTAGATTAAATACTCCCAGGAGCTAAAACACTGTAGAGGGGTGAAGTTCAAGAAATCAATTTCAGCAGTATTTTGTAAACTTCAGCATAGCTCAAATTCTCCATTATTGATAACAGTTCAATGAGCCACATTTACACTCTAAGGGCACAGGCAGACTTAAAAAGTCAACTGGTTAGTGCACAGCACTGAGAATGCCAGGGCAGACACAGACAACATGCTGCCAAAAACAAAGCTTTAATTTAGAGGAAGGAATTCTGGCCTCTGGAGCTGCAAGAATCACCCTAAGATAGGAACTTGGAGTACATGGATAAACAGAAGCAATGTTACGAGCGATTTCCAAAACTCACCCTCCCATGGCTTTACCAAAAAGCAGCTGGGTGAGCTGAGCAGCAGCAGTCAACTTCCACCAGGGAACCCTGCAGGGCCCTGCAACTGGGCAAAGCCCTGCCTGCTGCTCAGCACAGCTATTGAGGATACCCAAGCCCAGCCTGCAGCCCATAGGCCACAACACTGACCCCCAAAACACCCGATCCAGCCTCCTGCCCACTCCTGCCTACCCAACCTCCAGCATCCTTCGCCCCTGGGGAAGCCTGGCAGGGGCTGCCTCATTTCAGGGCACTTCTACCTCAACTCCTGCGAACTTGATGGCAAATCACGGGCTGTGCTTCAAGCAGGGTTTGATAGCAAACCTCTCTCACAGCAGAGTTAACCCACAGCAAACCCCACCTATCAGAAGACAGCCAGGGTCCAACCACTACTGCTGCCACTCAAAAAGGTGACAATCCACATCTAAACTCAGACACACCTAAGCGTATAAACGATACCTGTAAGATCTTGCTATAAAAACACATTCATGTGCATTTACACCACCAACAGGTTTTTTTGCTTCCTGCACACTCCCAGCATTTCAAAGAAACAAACGAAAAACCAAACCACCACCTCTGTTGGCTGTCCTCAATCATTAATCATATTAAACTAACAAACATTCTGGCACCAACACTGTTTAAACAGCCTTCTCTCCACCCAAAATCCACTGGGAAATATTTTCACATGTAAGATGACCATCCCACAAGCCTGCTATTGAATGTTAATCTAAACTGAGTCCCTTCCAGCCAGCGTAGTAAAGCGTTACTCTTTGGGAGGGGGAGTGCAGAAAGAAATGAGAAAGGGGCCTTTAAGATGAAATAAAAATAGACTCCCTTGATCCCACCATGACATGGCCCAGACATTCTCCCTGTGGGGGAAGAAAATATTTCTTACTGCAGTGAGAGTTTTTGTAACATTTTCTTCTTTTTTTTTTTTTCTTCTATCCCCTGTGCAACTTTGCTTCCTGAAGAATGTTTTATCTAAAAGACATGACATTTGGCAACCCAGTTCTGCTGCTTTGTGAAATTCTTTTGGCAAGTGCCCTACGTGCTGACTGCATTAAGCACATCAGTATATTTATTTATTTATTTATTTTAGGCAGAAGTCAGAGGGAGCAAAGCCACACAATTAACATGCAGAGCAGCACTGCTTCATCCAAAAAAAAACAAAACAGGAGAGGAGTTGAAGATGAAGGGAGGGGCCACAGCCTCTCCTATTGGGAAACCTCATCATGGCAGAGGACATCGTTCTGCAGCCTCAAAGTGCTGCTGCTGCTCTAGGTCATATGTAGTGATTCTTGGATCTCAAGGCATTTAGTGAACATCAATTAATTAATTAATTAAGCCTCAATTCCACAACTAAGGCAGGTTTCATTACACACCTATTTTGCATATGGGTAAAATGAGCCACAGAGTAAAGCTTAGCCTGTACAAATCCTGCCCAGTGTCCTGAAGCAGCAGATGCACTACTTTGCTCTTGCTGCCCAGCAGTAACCAGCAGGAGAGCACAGCAGCAGATGCCCACACACTCATGCCCCAAGTGAAATCAGAAAACAGGGAAAGTCTTCAGGGAAGGTAGTCTTTCCAAGGGTGCACCCAAAATGGGTGACTGTGAGGCACACAGACCTCCATTGATAAGCACCAATCTCCTTTGTATTGTGTCTCACTTCACTGAAAGGGTTGTTGAGCCCTGGAGCATCTACTCAGAAAGTGATGGAGTCACTATCCTTGGACAGATTTAAAAGTCAAGTAGACGAGGTGCTGAGGGACACAGCTTAGTGGTGACTTGGCACTGATGGGTTATCAGTTGGACTTGATAATCTTAAAGGTTTCGTCCAATTGAAACTATCCTGTGATGCTTTGTTATGTGTTCATGATGTACCTCACCACCACTCACAGCAAGTCAGGGACAGTACTAAGTGTATACACATCTGTGGTTATGTTCTCAAAGAGGTAAACCCTCCAAGGATTAAGGAATTAAATGAGCTTCCTACTCAGATGTCACATGTAGGGTAGGAGGACCATACATTTGTGGTTTGAAGTTCTTAGGCTTACAAGAAAACAAGATGCTTCTCAGAAACCACAAAGCATTTTGCTTATGGTCATGATTTGCCCCATCTATTTAGACTAGAGAGGGACAAAGCTTGGCAGCACACCACCAGCAACACCCAGCAACAGCAAATTCATGGTACCATGAAGATTTCAAGCTAAATAGGAAGGAGAAGTGGGAACAAGAGAATACATGACATACCTGATCAGAGACCAAAGCCAAGAGCTGGTCAGTCTCACAACCTTGGAAGGGTAAAGCTTCTGCACTTATCACATATCCTCTGATATTCTCAGGCCAAGCTGTTAGCAGCAAAGGGCCCAGTTCATTCAAGGCACTGCTCAGTAGACATATCATGAGGCAAATGCTGAAATATGGTCAAAGCCTTCCGCAGGAAGGACCTAAGTCTCTAACCACCATGAACCCCTGCAGATAAAGTACAGATATGACTTTTCTCCGAGAGCTGAGATAGTACTGAAGAGCGTGCTTGATCAGGCTGCTGCTGCTTCAAAGGCTACAACCAAGGCCACAGATAAATCTTTAATACACGTAGCGTCTGGAAAATGCTCAAAAATAGCTGGGTCTTAAAAAATGTTACACATTTAACATCAAAGAGTGTTTTCTACATGCATCTATGAGACACAGATGTGTGTCCTCATCGTTTGTGTGCACCTCAATTTAAAAAAACAATTGCCATTACCCCACTTCCTGTTCTAAAACTTTAGGGAATTCTCTAGAGTTTCTGTCCTTTGTTTCTAGGCCAATTTCTATGATATCAAAGCAGTCATAACAGCAATATACAAGTCCAATTCTACAAGGTTTATTCAAGGCAAACAGATTTCAAGCAGATTGTCAGTTTTAGCCAAAGTTTGATGTGATTAAGGGCTCAGGCCAGTAAAATACAGAAGTCAGTGTCAGTTTTAACTGTACACTGAACAACCTTTTTCAGTCATCTGCCCTCTACGGAGCATATACCAGACTCTCCTTGAAAAGGATTTAGGGATCTTGGCACTGAAGAGGACCAAAAGGACACAAATCTGTCTACAATGAAATCACTGGCAAAAATCCCCTCACCTGAATCAAGAAAGGGAAAGCTCAGCACAAGTTTTCTGAAGCTGTGGTTTCATTAACCCAACATGCAGCAAACTGGAAGTCAAGAGGCTTTGGATGTGTGTGCTACATATCAAGATATGAAAGATGCATGCGTTATCCCAACTCAAAATTTTACACCAAAACATTAATAAACATTTTTTTTTTCTTTAAAGAGAAGAAAGGAAAATAAAATTCTCCACCAAATACATTTGTGAAGGCAAGTAAGAGGAACCAACATATTTTAGGGCAAGCCTGGCAATCTCACTAGCCTCAGCTGCACAGTGAAGAGATGTTACAAAAGACAAAATTACGCATCTTAAAACTTACTTACCGGTGGTTTACTTGAAGAGAAGGACAAGATTATGACAGAGGGGAAGACTTAAAGGGTGAGATAGGACAGACACATGAGAGAAGGACAAAGCTAGGTTGTTTTGGGCTTGACACTTGTTGAGTAAAAAAACAAGTGTGAGTCATAGTAAAGGTAACTGAAAGTGTGATGTGACTGCAATGGGGACCACACTTCATGAGTCAGCAGCACAGATAAAAAGGGTGATAAGAAGCAGCAGATGGGACATGTCTTTACTGAAACAACCCTGCAGGACACAGGACTCTTTTACTTTCATGAAACTGTCATGCCAAGCTGCCATGTGCTACCTTGTATGACACTTGTGATCTCATGAATCAAAGAACACCACTCACAGAGGTTATAGAAAAGTAGCAGGCAAACAGGTGCAGACAGATCCACGTGCGAAAAAAACACAGAGAAGCAAAGCAACAGCCCCCCCCTTTCAATACACAGACCTTGATGAGTGCTCTGGGACACCACCCTCCAAACCACTCAGGCAGTGGGGTGGGGAGGAAGGGAAGGGGGGAAGGAAGCTGTTACTGGGATCATGGCATACAACCTGGCTGGCAGCCAGTTTGTCCCTTCCTGCTAGTCAGACTCTGCTTTCCTGATGAGCAACGACAGCAGGAGGCTGCAGCACAGAAGCTCCCCTCAAGTCCCTTTCTGTCTCCCCAGCATGGACTTGGCAGAACCAGGAGGAAATCACAGAGCTTATGCACATCCCAAGAATCCAAAAGGTTAGCTATTTGCAGAGCTGATTACCTGCAGCTCAGGTGGTTTTGTAAAAGTCAGGTTTAAAGCTCCATCTTCTTGTTCAAGATTGCAATCCCTGTTTTGCTGTGAGAGCAGAACATTTACTAAGCACCATGTTCTTGGGTAGCAGAAATCAAACAGTCATGCACAAGCTGTATTACCTGCAAAATGCAGCAGCTGCCCTGACCACATAAATGACCTCCACTGGAGGATCTGTGCTATCAGGATCTCTACTTGCAGCACTTTTGAACTGGTCAGGAAAGATGAGGGAATTCTGTCATGACCTCAGAGGAAAAACATAAGGTAAAGTTCAAATCACCTTTCATCTCACTTCTTGGCCAAAGTAAAATCATACCCTGCCTGTGAGGGGCAGGATGAAAAGTAAAATGTTCTAATTTTAGACAGATGCTCCTGCTTCATCAGGTTCAACTAATTTCTAAGAAACGAACCTTGGCAAAGGTCTGCATTTAAGGGGCGTTAAGATGACTTATTCCCTATTCTTTTAGTGAAGCTCATACCATAACCATAAATCTAAGCAAATCTGCTTTAGCCACACACATGGCAACTGGTTTATTTGGGAGACAGTCCTTATATTGCACACACACACATATATATATATAAAAAAAATATAACTTTTCCTGATCTGTCCTGCCAAAATAAGCATGTTGTGTCCAACTATTTTAGTGAAGTTAGCAGCTGTGTCCTACTCCCCCTGCTCCAAATGTCCTTAATAATGGATTTCAGAAATTGGCAGGTATGCTGAGGAGGAGCAGTTGCTGAGGCTAACACACTGCACAGCAACAGATCTGTTGTAACAGATTAAGAAGCAGTAAGAGAGAGAAGAGCGAGCAGTACTTTCCTTCTTTATGCACGTCCTTGCTTTCAAATGCAGCTTTATGGAGATAATGACAGTAACTGTGTGTCTAAAATAAAGTTGGACCCGGAGCCAAGGCTCATGCAGCCTGACTGACAGCAGAGCTTGGCTCTGCACTTTGCTCATGCACTTTCCTAACCCAAGCATGCGCCTTCCAAAAAGTAGGTAGAAGAACTTCTTACTCCCCTACGGACATTGTGAGCATTAGCAAAGGGGGAAGGAGGTCAGTCTGTAAGAAAAACAGTGAAGATAGTTTTCATTTCCTGTCAGGTTTAATCTCGTCTAGAAGCTTTTCTAGTTGCTACTTCCATTTTCTGGCCTGCCTGAGGAAGAACTGCTTTCTCAACTCATTCACAGAAGGTCCCTCTTAGCTGCCTGCAGTCCAGGTCTTTCATGCTCCCAAAATCAACCCCATCCTGGCTACCATTTGCTGGTTGCAGCAGCACTACATCGGTCTGTACCCACAAAACATTGTGTTGCCCTCCCCCCTGTAGATCAATAAACTTCAACCAGCAATTTGTTTAACAACAAATGAAGTATGCACAAGATTCCCAGAAGCTGATGCACAACTTTTTTTCAGCTTAATTACCCCTTGAAGAGATTGGCCATGCAGAAACACCCTTATACTCATTTTACTGGTGGTTTTCACACTCTGTGGCTTTTTCATTTTCTCTGAACTCTTGATCTGAGTGCTTTTACATATTCTGCAGGTGATTCCTGAAATGCATTGCACAATTTGCATGGGTGTCAACTAACTCAATGACAACTGGCAACAAATTGTGATCAAATTCGGAGGCAGTCTGAGTCAGAAGCTCAGTCAAGACTCTCTTTTCCTAAGCCTGAAGAAAGTGTTGCCCCTATGTAACTCCCATCAAGGTGCTTGCAGGCCTTCAGCATGGATGTTGTTAAACCATGATGAATCAACTGATAGTTGAACCATGTTAAACCACGATGAATCATTACTGATAGTTCTGCAAACACATTCCTGTCTCCTGCCCACAGGCCTCTGGCAATGTGCACCCTTGTGCACATCTGCTTTCAAAGAGGAGTCACCAGACACGCTCATCTAACTAACTCAAGGTACACACAAGACACAGCTAGGGCAGGGTGACACCCTGCATCAAAGGTGGCCAAGGATGAATGTTAAGCTAGGAGTGCAGAAGAGGAAGGTGTGATAGAGGGCAGAGCTCATGTTGCTAAGAGTTAACTGCCATAGCACATGCCAAGAGCAGTAACTTCTTTCCCTGAGTGAACTGTGACCAGGAACAACGCCAGCAAGAGTGGGCAGCAGAAGTCATGGCTAAGAAAGCTTGAAGAGGGGAATCACCTGATCCCTCTGCCCATGAACATCTCAGAAGATTTATCTCAGCACCACATCCTTAATTCCTTCACCAGTTTCCAAGAACTGTCCTCACATACACACTAGAGCAAGAAAATTGCTGCGTCTAGTGTCTTTACTTTCAGCTCATGTTTGTAAAGCTCATCAAGAAGAAAACTGCCAGACTCCACAAAATATCAGTGTTATCACATTTGATCCACACGTGCCTTGAGCTTGCTGCCCTCCATGGGACCAAGAGCCATTGCTGCAGTTCTGAAGGAACAGTGACATGAAAAGGTAAAGAAGTGTTTTGCTTGCCTTTTCCTAGGAGAGACCATGTAGCATGTACTCCTAAAATCTCTCAACAGCACTTGGTCTCACTTCTCTCTTTACAAGTGGTTGAATTTGAAAGACAGTCACTTTTGCAAGGTTCAAGAATGTGACTGGGAACACAACAGCAAAGCCCCAAACTCTGTTCTTCATCCTGCTATGCAACCTTCTCCTCTCCCTCTGGGCACAGTGGAGCTGAGTCACCACCGTCTGCATACAGACTGATATATAAAAGTGACTTCTCTCTCACACAAAATAAGACAACTTAAACTAGGTTGTGTTCAAATACTGAAACGGTCTAAAATCAGTTTGTTTTTTTGAAGTAGTATTTAGAGAAGGATGCATTTGCTGATGAAGTCTTCAAGAAACATCAAGCCTTGGAATAGTAGTTCCTCCCTACACTCCTTAAACCAAGACTGAGTGACATCTTACATCGGCTTGCAATAGCAGTCTCTTCTGCAGGTGTCTTCATCATGCCAGCGCATTGAGCATGCTTTATTAGATACCTCACCCAAACACCAGAAGCGAACTGGAAGTTGTAGAAGTAAGAAAATAGTTCAGAAAAATTCTTAATGGAAGTAATGTGCAAGAGATCATGATCTCTGATTCCCAAAACTCGTATCTAACATACTGAGAGGAAAAAAAACAGCTTAATAACTACAATTAACTGTTCCTTTTTAAAATGGCTTAATTTCCATGAAAAACTGGGATCTGTTTTCTTTTTTCTTTCCTATTTCCCAGCTCCTATTTAAGGAAGCATTTAGTTACATTGGAGAAATTTTTCAAAACCTCATTTTTGTGCATTTTTGCTGAACATTTATTTTCACGTGAATGCAGCTGACACAAGTCACATGCAAAACTGTAACCCAGTAAACGGTCAACAGAAAACACATCACTGATTAAAACAAAGGCCAGAACAATCAGAGGCCCACAGAAATCTATGTTGGACCAGGTTCCTGGTGGAACATCTGTAGAAATATAATGTAGTCTAAGTTAAAGAAAAATAAAGTAATAAATTATTTCAAGTACTGAAAGCACTCTCTTAAAGATGATAACTAAAAAGAGTAAATGCAGAACAAGATTTAGAAGCTGATAATTTTAATAAAATTTTCTTGCTTGCTGTTTTTCAGCCACAACTGAAATCAGGGATTTAAATCCCCCTGAGAACCCTCCACAGAAGAAGTGCTGATTCATTTCTCCTGCAATGGGATGATCAAGAGGGTGGTGAGGCACTGGAACAGGTTGCCCAGGGAGGTTGTGGATGCTCCCTCCCTGGAGGTGTTCAAGGCCAGGTTGGACGAGGCCTTGAGTAACCTGCACTAGTGGGAGGTGTCCCTGCCTATGGCAGGGGGTTGGAGCTAGATGATCCTTGAGGTCCCTTCCAACCGTATCATTCTATGAAGAAGAATGCTGGTTTGCTGACGCCTGGCAGATATCCCAGGACAGACCAGCATTTCAAAAGGCAAGAGGATTAAACATATGTACATGCGTGCACGTGTGAACGCAAGCTCTCATTTCACTATCATTCTTGATCAGGACACAGACCTGCAGATCAGAGGACTAGAAGGAGGAAGTCTTTGAAATGACGTAATGGTTAGCAGCTCCTGAGTGCTCACAGGGCAGTCCTTTCAGATGCGAAAGCACCTGCCCTGGCTCAGCAGTTGGTTTCTTGGCATAAGCACAGCCTTGCGTGGCCAGAGCCACAGGGCCTGGGACATGAATGCACGGTAATGTCTGGCTGCTTGGGGTTAGTGCGGATCCTGCCAGGATTACGATAAGCCCTGCTAAGTCCATGCTGGGCACATGGTGACTCTGCACCATCCTCCACCAGTGCTCCTAGACCAAGGATGACAGTGATGAAACACAGACTTACGTCTGTCAAGCCAAGAATCAAGCAGAAGACAAGGAGCTTGGATGTTCTCACTGGACCCAAACTGCCTGGCCCTACCTACCTTCTACAGGCAACCTGTAGTACCTCCAACCACTCATGTTGTTCCCACAGCTACAGCAGCATAGATCTCCTCTTCCCTGCACAACAGTAAGGGCAGAGGAAGCTATGCCTCAAAGTGAAAACCACCTTTTTGTTCTACAGCAGAAACTGAATTACAAGGCTCCAGGGGGCCTGCAAAAACTTCAGAAGTTATGAAGGTGATACTCCAGAAAGAGCAGAAGGAGAAGGGAAGTATCCATGGAAACAACACAAGCCATGTCTCAAGGAAGGAGGTTACATTATGGGAAGGAACTTCTCCTTTTCCCCTCTCTGCCACCCCCATACACTGAACAGCAGGCATATGGGAAAACATAACAACAGTGGCTATAGAAGCTGCTGAAATGCTTTTTGGCTAAAAGAGTGTAGGGCAAGTTTGAGGTTTGTTCTTCAGTTGTTGCCTCATGCACTTAATGTAATGAGACAGCAGAGAAGAATAACTCATGTATATAGATAGCAATGTGGTAATTAAAGCTTTGTTCTTCTCAGCCTGCTCCCCAACTCCACATAAAAGCAGCACAAGAGTGCACAAACATATCAGTTGAAAACACAACCTCACACTCTGGTGTAAAACTCCCATGCCTCATGGGCAGCGCTGGTTTTACTACGGCCATGCTATCTGTCATCAGGTACTGATTGTGTTTGCACAATGTTTCAATAGACAGAGCCAACAAACATTACTTCCTCTATTTCTGTACAGAGTAATATATTTACAGGAACAGCCTTTTGAAACATTCCAGTAAAATTAGCTTACTCACAGATATTTTTTAAAAACCAGAACAGAGAGCAGAAGGATAACATCATCTTTTTTTTTTTTGGTGCATAAATCAGCTGTCTATTTACCATTGATATGCTGCAATAATGAATTGCCGCTATCTTCTGAGGTATCTGTGAGGTTAGAGAGATTACCTAAACTCACAGGATCACCAAAGGAGGAAAAAAAAAAAACGTTTTCTTCATTATTTCCTGAGAAATGACCTTCAGAAGCATGCATTCCACCCCATCCCCAAAGCAATGCCCAAAACATTCCTGCAGGAGGTTTGTCTATTTTACATAAACCCTCAATGACAATGCTTCCATGGTTTCTTCAAAGCCACACCATTTATCACTTGAAAGCTTCCTTAACTGTTTACCTAAGTCTTGCCGCCTTCAAATTCAGTCTATTTCTTCTCATCCTAACCCCAGCAGTACAGCTTATTCCCTTCCTCCCTGTAGAAACCTTCCACATACTTCAACACTACTATCATGTCTGTTTCTGGCCTTCTCCTCTGTAGACTAAACAATTCCAATTCTTTCATCTTTCCCAGGTCATGTTTTCCAAATCTTTGATCATTTTCACTGCCTCCTCCATGGACACCGTCCAGCAGGCTCTTGATTATGTTGTGCCCCAATGCAGATGTTGAGTCATTTCCAATACTGAGTGGAATGATCACATTATTTTGTGCCTTTTCTTTACCTACACAAGAACAACGTTGTTTTTGAGGGGCAGGGATGAGGAAGTCTTGTTTCTTGTATGACCATATGACACCCATATCTCTGACACCCTTCAGTCTCAGATGCACTGTTCTGCAAAGATGGAGTTGTGCTCAGGTTCTTCCCTGCAGGTGCTGATGATGGAGCTGCAGCATTGCCTACTCCAGGGACGGAGCTGAAGCAGTCAAGGGTGGGAAGGAAAAGCTGCCCATTTAGCAGAGCACTGGCAGCCCAGCTCCACAAAGCAGGGTATGCTGCAGGATGGTTTTCCTTGGTGGTCTGAGAATCTGCAAACTTTTAACTCTCTCCTCTGGAACAGACTGCCCAGGGAGGGGGTGGAGGCCATATCCCTGGAGACATTCAAGGTCAGGTGGGGATGTCCCCACTTACTGAAGTGGGCTGGACTGATGACCTCCAGAGGTGACCTCCAATCCAGTGCATTCAACAATTCTATGATTCAACTGAACCAGGCCAAACTGCCTCCTGCACAGTGCACTCCAGGACACAAACCTTTTATAGGATCACTATCGAGTCAGCCATTCCCCATCCTGTGTCATGCAACTGGATATTTCTATCCCTCTACAGCACTTCTAAGTCTGCACCCTGATTTTTCTCCCCATAAAAACATTCTTCCAGTTAACCAGGGTAGCTGTGAACTTTAATCCTGGCCTCCAAGGAGTCTGCAGCTCAACTTCAGGTTTCTCATCCTATGTAAATTTAATAAATGCTCTCTTGGCTCCATCGATCATTTCAATAATGAAAACAATGAGTAATACCAAAGCCAGGAGAGACTCCTGGGGAATCTCTCTCACACCATTCTTTGCAGTTTAACAGTAAGCCATGAATAACTACTTCGAATAGTGTCTGGCGAAATTCTGTGCACCCACATTACAGACCAGTCAATCGCACACCCAGCCTACTTCAAAGAAAGCCCTGTTAGAAAGCATCTAGAGACCCCCATTAAAAAGGGAGACACTTCTATCAGAGGGGTCCAATTACATTGTCGTAAGTGCTGCTGGAAAGTCTTTGCTAAACACTGCCATAAAAAATGCAATGTATACTGGTAAGAGGCATAGGAGGGTTGATAGCCAAGCTTTTAAGATGACAGGAAGAACTTCACCTGAAAGACAGTAGGAGCCTGACTTTGCTTTCAGCTTCAACAAAGTAACCTGAAACAGTATAAAATCTACAGAAATTTTGTACCGGCCAGCAACTGCTGCTGACTTATCAATTGAAGATACTATAAAAGAGGTGTGGGCTTGGGGATTTTTTTTAATAAACTTAAACATTTTCTTAGTTCTACCAGATGTTTTTTTACATATCCTCCTTACTGCTCCCTAACAGCCTATCCTGCTCAGGGATCACAAACAAGCCAGGCAGCCAGGAGCAACCATGGGTCCCAAAGCCCAGATTAATGCTTTAATCAGCCACTGGAAGCATCACCAGCCCCACACCAGCAACAGAAGCAGCAAGTGGCAGCAGCTGGTGCCTGAAACCAGGAGAAAGGGTAAGTTCCATGGAAAGTGAAAGGTGAGGCAGCTTTCCAAGGCTGGCTCCCTCTGCTTGCCAAAATAGCAATGCCCGGCCCACGCCTCACTCCGACTTCTGCGAAGATGCACTTGCTTCCCAGGAGAGTTTACTCTCGCAATGCAGATGTGCTCGACTGAGGCAATCGCGTTCTGTTGCGTAACGCAACCTGGAATTCAACAGTAAATGCTGTTTGGTGCATTTGGAAAATGTAAACCAGAAGTTACTGCGGAGCTCAGTGATGCTGCCAAGAATGTTAACGCTATGATTTTAGTGGGGAAGAATATATCATCTCCTCCCTCCTCCCACAGCTCACACTTGAGTCGCAATTTTGCTAAATCCCTTTGTACTTGTCAGTAAAATACAAAGTCACACATCCGTGTGGCTTTCATTTTGGTCCTCAGCAGCTGTGGGTATCATCAGCTCAGGACCTAAGATGGCCACACCAGCTACAGATGCAGGGCAGCTGTGGGAACGACCTGGTAGGTGACTACACTTAGCTGCACAGAGTCAAGTCATTCACATCAGGAAGAGAACTGGAGTAAAAATCAATCAATCAATCATCAGGCACAGAACCTGCATCCTACTATTTCCCATCCCTTAAGTGAACCAGGAGAAACAACACTGCAGATGCTGAGGCATACATTGAATACAAATACAGTTAGATTCTTCTTACAGTTTCCAGGAGTTGCATGATGCCATTCTTTACACAAATATATTTTCTAAAATATATTATGCATAACCCATTTTTCCTTAACAGAAAACTCACCAAGGGAATACTGTTTGCTCATATCAGAAATGTATCCCAAAATTACAGTAATTTACAGCCTCATTTTCACTGACAAAAGAAATAATATCATTCTCTTCTGACAAAAATCAGTAAATTGAAAAAGAAATAAATGCTTATAAACAGGTATCAAACAAAGCAACTATCAATCACTGCAACATTTTAATTAAGTAGAAAAAGACTGAAGTAAAACCGAGTGATATAACCCAAAATCAAAGTAAAAATCTGTCTATCATGCCAAAGCAGAAAAACACAATCCAGAGCACTAGAGTACCACAACCTGCTAAGTGACTGGTCATCTAACTGTTATTTGTAAAGCTCCAATTATGCTAAACAAAGCCAAACACAGAGATTCAGTGAAGTACTTCGGCATGTGACAAAGCACATCTGTATTTTAAAAAACATTTTTTATGTGACAGCAAGATTGAAACTCTGGAACTCTTCATGTACAGCTCTACAACAATGTCTTTTTAAGAAACAGAAAATACTCAGAAACTCTCCACATTTTAGTATTACGAATCAAATCAGCATCCAGCCTAAGCTGAATACATATTTCTGGAGACACATCAGAAAGAACCCCAAGGATTAGTCCTAACACAAAAGGATGAGGGAGTTGCCTGCTGTCATCCTGCCAGTTTTGAGGAACAGAAGAGTTAGCAAATGAGGCATGAAAAGATGTGAGCAAAGAAACTTATACCTGCAAAAAAATGCGGCAGTATCAGGTGTTCAAGAAAATCACAGTAAGTATTATCAGGTCCAATCACAACAACTGCTGACCAGCTGAAAGTCCTTTTGGCCTCAGCTGGAAATATCAAGCACCCTTAAGCCTAGATAAACTTATACAACATCCTAATTTAATTCTATAAATTTAATTTGAATATTCAGCACATAACATTTTACAATTCTGACCTTCAATCTGAATCAACAGTAAGGTACCAGCACCAGCTGAAGCTCTAGCTACATCAATAAAATCCTCCTGTGTGCTGTTACCACAAAAGATACAGTTCTCTTAAACTCCTTATGGCGATAGTGATAGCAGTATGAAATATACCTATCTTAATGCTTTAGGGAAAGCCCAAAGCTCCTGTTTCAGGTTTCAAAAATATCTTACTAATGCAGTTAGTGGTTTTCAGAGTGCAATGAAAAAGGGAAAGCATATCTGAAGTGTGTGGGTGCAAGCACACAGATGTGCACAGAAAGTGAAGATGAAAGAGGCACACACTACATATTTTAATTCTCTGAACCTGAATATGGCACACAAGCACAGTTCAGTGCAGGTGGACAGTCATGTTATGAAACTACAGAGTTGACTCAACTCTACCATGTCTAGCAAGGTGGGCTGACAGGCTCCATATGGCAAAAGCTGAAGAGTTTCACACCTACCTGAAGATACCTTAAAAGTCAGTTTCATTAATCTGACACAAAAGATTCAACAAAAAGACTGGGGAAATGTATTAACTGAAGAACAAAAGGCTTAACTTACTGAGTAAGACACCACTTTAAGGGTTTTCCCCACTTTCCCTGCTGTAAAGCACTTCTGAAAAATTCAGCCACTGAGCTACTGCTTTTCTTGACCTTTTCACTGAAAGAGAGCAGAGTAAAAACAGTAAACAGCTAAAATAGTATGCAATAAAGATGCTTCATGTTAGGAAAATCTTTTGAGTCACAGTTGCAAATTCATTCTGTGTCAGATTTGCCAAGATAATACTTGTTAAAGACTATCTATTAACAGCACCAGCAGTCACAGTAAGCGTATTGCCTCTCAGCTGTTGCAGTAACACCATAGGCGCCACACAATACAGCTACGCAGCATATGCATCTGTTTGCTGGTTTTCCACACCCAAAAGCTCGCCTCATGTCTTATGATTAATTTATAATGTCTTGAGCCCCAAGAAGATTTCCTTTTCTGATTGCCCCTCTCTTAACAACAACGCAAATAAGCATGGAAATAAATCTATTGTCTGAGGAACCCTTCCACTAATTTTGTTCTTTGATGGTTTGGTTGATTTAGCTTAGCTAGGAATCAAGAGTAAAGCTTAATATGGAGTGTGGTTAATCTTCCCTTTGCATAATGCTGGTACACTATGGCCCAAATACCAGAGATTTATTTGATGTGTACATGCTTTCAAGCTTTAGTAAACAAGTTGCAGGCCATTATGAAAGAAGAGCAGATTCCAGTAGTTTTGAAGCTCTGTAGGTACTAGATTGACACTGGCAGTGCAATACACTTAATATTGGTATGTTAAGTATAACAGTTGTACTAGCTTTGTCATTTTGAAGACAATTTCACCAGGAAATATAATTTTGTAAAACCTGACTAAAAATATGGCTGAGATCACTTCTCATGTTTGTCTGAAGCATGACAGAACTGGCAGAAAGGGACACAGTCATCTTTTCCTCCTTTTCTAGTTGATTTTATTCCCCATAATGTAGCCAAAAAGAGGAACAATATATACTAGAGCCTCACAAATGTATTGACACAGCAATTCCCATGAAAAAACAGAAAGCTCCTCTCACTTCTCATTTCTTATTCTCCCATTAAAGAATGTGTACAGAACATACAGAAATATCTACCAGACAACATAGAATTTTTTTATTTTACTAGACCTATCCAATAAATTATCCTACATTCTGTAACTAAAATAGTTTTTTGTTGTCCATGTACAAACTAAAGCAAATCAGCCATTTAGAACTCAGTTGTAAGAGCAAAATATTAACTTAAACAAAAAGTACTTTTAACAACAAAGTTTCAAGCAGTGGTACTGTGGAAGCACTTATGTGCACAGAAGTTCTTTCCATGTGGCAGTACTCTATGGCTAAGAGACACATCAAGAGTCTACAATATTTAAACAGACACAGGCAAAACCCACCCAGGAAGTACTGTCAGGTACAGGATGCATTTTTTCAGCTCAGCAGAAGAAACATGATCTCACACTCAGGCACTCACCTTAGCGGACAGTACCCAATTCCTTGCCCTCTCACATATGCTCAGCAACTCTCCCGGTGTTTATAGTACACTCACTGACGCCCCACATAGGCTACGACTGGACATCATCATCACTTACTGTCTCTAGTCTACATTTCATCCTGTTCAGTGCCGAACAGTTAACTTGAGAAGACTCAGGAACAGTTGCCTCTGTTTCCCTTTCCCTCCGTCTCATAATAAATGTCACAACAAAGGTAGAGATAAAGTGGGGTCTGAAGCAGGAAAGATCGCTTGGAAAGTCTAAAATCTCATCTACTGAGGTGTAGACAACCTACACTTCAGGAGCAAGCTCTTCAGATGAAGCCCCAAACCTTGGTGGCAATTAATAGATGGACATAAAAGCACACGCCTGTGAAGGAGGTGCTGTGAGAACAAACACATCAGTGACTGAGAGACGCCAGGATACCACAAAAAAGTAACACAATAAGAGAGGATGCCAGTGCCTCAGATAAGCAGTTACGGCCATGTTTACTTAAACTGTTCTGCTGCGTTGTTCCCATTTCAGGCAGAAAACTTTGATTTAAGGAAGAGACTGGCAGTTGTCTTTTTGCCCTCCCCCTTTCAAAGCATAAAAGAACTTCCTTTTTCAAAACTAAATTAACACAAGTTTACATCCAAACCTTCCCATCTCAAAAATCTCAAATCTGTACTCTATTAAAAGCAGCAGTTAGCACAGCCAAATACTCCAACGATATATTTCATAGCCTGTAACACTGCTAACGCTTTACTGCTTCAAGTCTATGATCTGGAAAACCAGCCAAGCACATCCACCCAAGAGCAATGACTGTTACAAGGAAGACTGTTATCACTCTTGGCTATGGCCCTCTACTACTGCTGGCATGAGCAGACCAGGGTCTCTCTGACTGCAGAAAGCAGGCACACAGGCCACATCTCTGGCAGGAGGAAGCCTGAAGGAAGGAGGCCAATTAGAAATGAAAGTTGGGCCAAGCATGTAAGCACAGAACTACTCTTTCAAACTTAAGATCCTGTGGTTTTATGGGTGTGTTTTATTATTTGATTTTATTGGACACTCCTTCCTCTACCCTACTACTCCCCTCATATCAGATAGGGCTCCTCCTATCCGTTCCTACCTCACATCCTTCGGGCTGGGAGATTTCTCAGATCACTTCCCCAGTCTGACTAACAAAGTTCATTGAAAACTCTCTTGATTCCATTGGGAACCAGAGTAGGCCTTGTGCCTTGAGCTCAAATGTGAGCATTCTGCACACTAACCACTGCTTCTTCCTAGCCAGCTTAAAGGATACTTGGGAGAAAAGCATTTCATGTGGACTTTGGACTTGCCAATTGTGACACTGGAAAATACAGTTCGAGTTGTCTCCAGACAAAAAGCCATACCACATGTTCTTCTACATAAAGCATACACATAGGCAAGCAAACACGTATTTTCTAGTAAGTTATGCAAAGCTGAAACAGCTTCCTGGTACTATTACAGCCAAATGGAAGCTAAAAGGGTATTAATTATACAGTTTGCTTGAACTCCAGCAAGGCTCTGTTGTAGGTTTACAGAACCATAGAGTTGAAAAATCATCCAAGGTCAAGATAGTCCAGGAGGTAGACCCGGGAAATTGCAACTTTGTTATTCAATCCCATAATTCTGCTATCTCTTTGTAAGGTGGCAGCAAGGCCAACTCTGTCTCCTCTTCTCCCTCCTGCCTGCTCTCTCTGGCAGGAGCTCCTTATCTAGCAACATGGGGGAGTAGGCCTGTTCATGGCCTGCAGAGGCCTGCCTAAATTGGCCTGTGCAATTTTTGCCTGTTTAGGTCTAATGGTGATAGAGGCAATGGAGGGGGGAGAAGAGGAGTTCTGAGGCTTGTGGCTTAGTCGGGTTGGGGGGAAGGTTTTTGCTGGGTTTTCATATATCCTGTATATGTAATAGGTGTTAAGGATCCAGGTGTTCTGTATTTTTCTGTATCTTTTTTAATATAATTCTGTGTTTCTCACCAATTCAACAAGAGTGTTTTATTTTACTCTTATGGAGGGAGTACAATCATCTGTCCACTCGTTATACCAACTGGTTCCATGAGCACCAGCTGTCCTAGCACCAAGAGCTCTCACTGAACTTGTCAGGAAACTGCCTGTCACGGCACATAGGCAGGTCCCACCAAAGAGCCAGAAGAAGGACAGGTAGCCAGCTTTCCTGCCTGGGTAGGACCTGCTGCTCCTCCTCTGCCACCCTGCACCATGGCATCAACAGGCACGGGACGGCAGCAAGGCCATGCCCATCTGAGCGAGAATTTGCTTTCTGTGGCACAGCTCTCTGCTCCATCTCATGACTTTTCTAAGCATCAAACTTCCAGCTGAAGAGCATTTTTCAGTCTCTTGCCGGTCTGACTGCTCAAGATTAAGAAAAGCTGAGGATGACACTACAGCTCATTCCAGTTATCATGCCAGTGGGTTGATGTGGATTTGAAACAAAGCAGGAGGCGCAGCACGCTCAGCTATGAACCAGGCTGAACTTTCAGGACTAGTTTCTCCTATTTCAGGCCATCCAACAACGTGAATCACAATCCAATGTGAAAAAACATAGTAAATAATCTACAATTAGTACACCAAAAACATAACTTTATGTAGGTTAAGTGAGATCATAAAGGCTAAGAAGACTTTCAATCTTCTCACATTTGCAAGATCCCTAAGTTTTTCTCAGTAAGTGAAGCCCTCCACGGTGACTGGGTTCCCACTGACAAGTGGCTTGTTTTCCTGAGTCACTGTTCTTCAGACATGAGCTCTCAGTCAGGTGGTTCACAGACTACAGTCACTGGTCACTATTGCCACCAGAAAGTACAAACTAAAAACCACCATTGCATTGCAAACCAACTAAACAACAAGGCTCTGCATCACACAACCTCCAGCAAGGGCTACAACAAGGGTGTGCATTTTCCTGCAGTTAGGCACACACAGTGAACCGAAGTCCAGGCCTAGCAATTAATTGCCTTAATATTTTCCACGTATCCTGAAAGAAGGCAGGACTTGTGCAGGCTTGTTGACAGCCCCCACAAGCCCCATCATTCTTTGCATTCTACACTTCGGTTGCACCACCAGCATCAGCAATCCCCCAAGTTCTCACTCTTGGAATAAACAGGGTCCTGCAGTAGCATGCAGCACTGGAAAAATCCTTGTAAGAAGCAGCTGCTGCTCGTAGTCTTGAATGGTCACATGCCATTGCTCCAGGAAAGGTAGTGGGGCTGGGGTTCAGAGAGACAGGCAAGGCAGGGGAAGTGTCCAGCCTCCAGAAGCCCTGAAGTCAGGGGCAATCCCAGGGTCCTCTCTGACCCCAGGGGCTTCTCAACAGGCCTGGCCTCGCAGACCCTGGGAAAGTCAAATGCCCAGAACTGAACAGACTTGCTTAAGGTGAAGAATGGATTTATCACAACAGCTTAGCAGGATAGTTTCAGGCATAAGTTACATGTATAACAAAAGCATTTCCATTTAGTGCTTTTATCACACAGGAATCTCATAAATACAATACACTGATCATCCTTACCAACATGCAGCAGCAAATCACGGGCAGAGGCAGACGGGAAAAACTAAAATCTGGTCACCCAACCCCAAGCAGTCCCCTGTCCCTCAACAGTACACTAGGAGGTGAAGCCCCAGACGTCAGTTTCAGGCGAAAGATCCCCAGCACGCCCATAACAGAATCACAGAAACATTCAGGTTGGAAAAGACCCTCAGGATCACCAAATCTAACCAATATCCCTACTCTACAAGGTGCACTCTAAACCATATTCCCAAGCACCACACCCAAACGACTTTCAAACACATCCAGGGCTGGTGACTCAACCACCTCCCTGGGCAGCCCATTCCAATGCCTCTCGCTGTGAATTTTTTTTTCACAATATCTAGTCTAAACCTATCCCATCACAGCTTGAGCCCATTCCCTCTTGTTCTATCACTGTTTACTTGTGAGAGGAGACCAGCACCAAACTCTCTGCAACATCCTTTCACGTAGCTGTAGACAGTGATGAGGTTTCCCCCCAGCCTCCTCTTTTTCAAACTAAAACCCAGGCCCTCAGTCTCTGAAATGTTCTCCCAGGAAGTATAGACATCAGTCTATTTTCCCAGGATCTAAACCCCAACTCCCAATGGTTCACATGCAATTAGCTAGCTCCAATCAGAGGCAGGAGCAACTTATTTCTCCTTGAAGAAGTGAAGCCAGGGAAACATCTCCAGATTAAACTACATCAGGGTCTGGTCTTGCATGCTCCCCTTCCTAGCCATCAATTTTTCTAAAAAGCAGGGTAATAAACTGCACTGGGGAGGCAAGGCATTTGGTTAACAGGCTTCAGAACGTCACACATATTAATGAATATGACAATAATAATGTTAAATCTTTCTGGGTCACAGTTCTGATTGAAAGGTTTTAAAATCACTAGCTGGGAAACTCACTCCCCAGCTGGCTAATGAGTCAGCTTTGAAAGCAAATATTTAATAATTACTTAGTAGAGGGAAGTTGTGGACAGTTACACCTCAGGGTATTTCCAGAAATGACAAGTATTTTAAAATGCAAATTCACAAATTCTGCAAATTCTGCAGCATATATAATTCAAGTATCTGCTGCACATCCTGGCCACATACCACACTGCCAGCAAACACCACAGTGCAAACAGTTTTTACAAGACTGCATATGCCCCCAGAGACATATGTGAACATAGTTTTAAACAGTCAGATAAAGATAAAAGCGTGTTGTATGTGGCATGCTATGGAGCATTTGCCATATGCTCTGTCAATAATCTATGGATTAAAAGGGCTCTGATGTACAGTAACACATTGGCCACTCACAGCTCTGTGGAAGACTACTCCATGCACCATGAAAATTAGCTGAGGATTAGTTGTAGGCCATAACTTTTCATTCATATATTTCACTTGGTCAGATCTATGATACTACTGTTGTCATTTAGGAGGGTTTTTTTCTTATTCTTTAAAGGTCTGAACTTAATTCCATTAATTTGCATTAATATGAAGGGAGTAGGTTCAGGCACTAAAATCATAAGATAGATGTTACCGTAACAATTTACTTCTGTGTCCCTAAGAGAAGGTACACTAGAGTATTTTTTCAAACAAACAAGTAAATAAAAGATTTGTTAAACCTATTATCCTATGTGCAGGTTTGAGGCTAATTGGAATATTTTAATGAGAGAAATCAGATAATTGGTTGTGGGAAAAAAAAAAATGATGTCTATATCGTTCATTGGTTTGCTGAGAGGGATAAAAAGCCAAAATGTCAACATTTTGTCCCACTCTGGTCTGGGATGCTAGACCTATTCACTTCCTCCTCACTCTGCTCTAATACATTTTCTACTAATCTTGGCTAACAGAAAACAATGAAATCTTTGCTGGTTGTTTTGTTCGTCTGTCTGGGAAAGTAGAGGAAGAAAGAGACACCATCTTTGAACCCTTCTGGGCAGCTTTATTTGTCTGGGAGGGAGTCTGGATTTCTGTATAATTTCTTATTTTTATATAATTGCAAATACTTGTAAATATATTGCATATATATGCTAGTAAATTTTGCTTTGCTGTAAATATAGTTTCATCTTATTTCCAAGCCCTCTGAGCTAGTCTGGTAAATTCCAATAGCAGGGAGGGAAATTTCCTAATCCACAGTATCCTACCACAGACAGTAGATGTAGCTAATACACATATTTACACATTGGCAAAGTAGTTCTAAAGGCACGCCATACAAACATTGAAATAAGAACAAACAGGAACACTTCCAAAATATTTTCCATCCACTCTGTACAACATACTGTGAATCATCCCATGAGTAGCATAGCCTCCACAGGTTACTATTTTGTCCAGGTCTCCTCATATTGTCCCTAATGAATTCAATATCTCAAGCATGCTGTAACACCACTGGCATCACCTGGGGGTCAGAAGTCTGCCCAGTTTGTGTATGTCCAGCAACAGCAGAGGATTTGAATTTCGTAATGAAAAGCACTGTTTTTTCACCCTTTGGACAGGAACACTGATGACTGCCAGGATCAGGGATTCACCAACATTGCCCTGCAATGGTTGTTGCTGTGCAGGGTACCCCAAGACTACCCCAAGGGTTCTAGTCCCATTTTTCCTCCTGATTACAGTGGGTAACACACAGCTAAAGGGAGCTGCTTGCACCTGGCAAAGCAGAATGGTGCCACTTTGGCATAAATGGGTTGCTGCACCTACAACTAGCAGCATATGCATATTTCAGAAGGTAAACGGTATCTTGGTTTTGTTTAGTTGTGTTTTAAATAAGTATCTACCCTTTTAATTTGTATGGTAAGCAGTTTGTGCAGAAAGGAGTGTTACACAGTGCAAAAGTAGGCTGAAAGTGCATTTGCATTCTGAAGATAAAAGTTACCATTAATCACATCTGAAAAGATCCAGTCTGAAAGTACATCATACACTTTTGAAAGGGAAAAAAAAAAAAGGTCACAAGTACCAAAACACTTTCAGAAAGGAGGCTGACAAACTTTTCCTTCCTGTCCTCAAAAAAGAAAACTCCTTCAGCTATCTTAAGCATAGCTAAGCAGCTAGAATCAAACTGGCACACACAGACAAACAAGTGTTTTACGTACTCCATGATAAGGAATTTTGGAAAGCAATGTACCTATCAGCACTATTACCATCTAAGTGACTTACCAAATCACCTACGTAAGAAGATACTTGCCAAGAGCTATCAAGATTTACCAGCACCAGGGTACCACTATCTACAACAGCACAGAGCAACTGACCACAAGTATTTTTTTTCTGCATCTGGGCCTGGCTTTGGCTGGTCTCCTCTGTCTGCAAAGTATCATTCTGCATTTTCACCTCTCCCCAAAGAGGAGCAAAATAAAGATGAAGTTTGTTACACTATGAATGCAAAGAGGCAATAGTCCTTGGGCTCCATCTTGCAGGCAGGTTATAACTTACTGTGTATGTGATGTGATGCATTCTCCTGATCTCACCACACATGGCAAGCTATGGTGAACTCACAGCCAAGGGACTGCACACACTCATCTAAAAAACACAGATGTGGGGAGAGCAAGCTTGTTTGTTAAAA
>VWYK01126900.1:0-10149 GCA_013399775.1 Semnornis frantzii | reverse complement strand
CTGCAGGCAGCAGGGACATCCCCTACTCCCTCAGGCTGCCCTGAGCCCTGTCAAGCCTCACTCTGTGTATCTCCTGATATTCTGATCCTGAATGCCTTCAGGGACAGGGCCTTAACCACATCCCTGGGCAACCTCTTCCAGCATTTCACCACTCTCACTGTGCAGAGCTTCCTCCTGTTGTCCAACCTAAACCTCCCCTGCTCCAGTCTCAAACCATTGCCCTCATCCTAGTGCTCCAAGCCCTTCTCATCAGTCTCTCCCCAGCTTTCCTTTAGGTCCCCTACACAACCTTGCTTTGGGATTAGGGGACTGAGTATTGTTTAGAATTTCCTTGTGAACCAGGTGAATTCCTTCCCTGGTTTGTTATTACTACCCAGAAAATTCATCAGAGGCAGCACTGCTTTCCCCTTCCTCACTCCTGCAATATTTAAAGTTACTTCTGAGGCTTTCAGGCCTCTCCCTTGACTCAAACCCCAGCAATCCACACATGTGTTGCATAAACATTTGTTTATGCAAATCTATTTTAATTCAAACATTTAATCTTGCCAGGTAAACATAAGAGAGAGAATGCTGATGTACTTTTCACAGAAGACTTAGTTCATGGTTTTAATTTCCTGCCTTTATTAGCTACACTTGATGAAAATATGAATGTGTCTTGAGGAGTAGATTTTATTCTTGATTTCTCAAGAATTAACACTGGCTTGGTACAACCTCCTTAGGAGCATCTGCTTTTAATTGGGAAAAGTGTTAAATTCAAAGAAGTGATTGAAAAGATGCTCCTGGTAGGGCACCACAGTACTTTGAAGTGGCTCCTTGCTCATAGAACCAGAGACTTATAGAATGGATAACTTATAGAACCCTTATATGTTGGAAGGGACCTTAAACATCATCCAGTTCCAACCCCCTGCCATAGGCAGGGACACCTCCCACTAGCACAGGTCACTCAAGGCCTCCTCCAACCTGGCCTTGAACACCTCCAGGGAGGGAGCAGCCACAACCACCCTGGGCAACCTGTGCCAGTGTCTCACCACCCTCACTCTCAAGAATTTCTTCCTCATCTCCACTCTCACTCTCCTCTCTCCCAGCTCACAGCCACTGTCCCTCATCCTGTCACTCCCAACCCTTGTCAAAAGTCCCTCCCCAGCTCTCCTGCAGTCCCCTTCAGGTACTGGAAGGTCACTATAAGTCCGCCCTGGAGCCTTCTCTTCCCCAGGCCCCATGTTTTTGTGCTGAGTATCAATATGCAATGAGAAAGAGACAATGTAGTGAGCAGTGTTAGGTCTCTGCAGAGTGCTCTTCCAGGTCCTTTCTTGCTTGTTCTGTCAGACTCTATTGAACAACTCTCAGTGAGACAACCAAGCAACCAAAACGAGTGGATCTGAATACAGTTAAAGCAAAACAACCAAGCCCTCTTTTGAAGATGAATCAGCATTTTGGAGTGAGCAGCCTGTGATTAACCCCCTGTCTGTGGGGTCAATGTGATTTATTCTGCCACTCTTAGCTCTGAGCCTTCCTTGCTCTCAAAGGCTTGAGGCTTCCTCAAATCGACCCTGCTCTACAGGAGCTAACAGGCAGAGTTTTTCCCTGGCAAAATTAACTATCATCTCCTTCACTGAAATTATTTCCACCCCTGCCTGGAAGTAATTGTTAGCATAACAGACAGTTTAACCAAGTGTGCTTTCTAGTCTCCAGCCCAGTCAGCAGCCTCCTGCAACGCTCCAGCAGCCTAAAAGCAGAGCTCGAAAAGCACAGCCGGGGGACAAAAACCTGAGTGCCCACTTTGCTACCTTCTGAGCACTGCTATGCCAGGCCTCCCTTGGCCCAGCACCAAAGAACACGAAGCAGCAGCTCATTCCATTGTGAGGATAATCAAGTGGGTCAGGACAGAGGGTGGCTGTGGCTCAGACACTGAACAGGAACAGAGATCTCAGCGGAAGAGCTCATCCGGATGGACAAGAAACCTCTTACCTTTCGTAGCTATCCGGACACACTGGGTTTTGGTTTCCTGGTGAGGAGAGAAAGGTAAAGAAAACAGTCAGAGCAGGTTGCTTTTTCTTCCCCTCCCATACTTCATACATCCACCCTAGACCTGCTTGTCCAGCTGGGACAACACTGCAAAGTGGCTCAGGGCTCTGCAGTGCAGAGACCAGGTTTGGTCTCCAGTCCCCTCTGCAGAGACCAGGTTTGGTCTCCCTGCAGAGGGGGTTGGAGTGGATGACCTTTGGAGGTCCCTTCCAACCCAGATCGTTCTGTGATTCTATGAAAGTGTCCAGAGAAGGGCCACCAGAGTGATCAGAGGCCTGGCAGCCCTGCATATGAGGCAAGGCTGAAAGCTGGGTTTGCTCAGCCTGGAGAAGAGAAGGCTGAGGGGAGACCTCATTGCTATGGCCCAGTACACAAAGGGTGGATACCAGGAGGATGGAGACTCCCTTTGGACCAGTTCAGAAGAATATGTTTGCCCATGAGCACAGCCAGACACTGGAATCATCTCCCAAGGGAAGCAGTGGAGTGTCCTACACTGGTCAGTGCTAAGACTCATCTTGCCAGGGTGCTGGGGCAGCTCATTTCAACTCCACTATCACCTGGAAAGGTTGGGCCAGATGACCCTTGGGAAGTTGGACCTTGAGGTCCCTTCCAAGCTGGCACTCTGTGACTCTGTGATTCTCTGGGCTTAGCAGGGGAGAAGCCTGGGTGACTGTGGCTTTAGAAAGGTTGAATGAAACCTTGACATTGGTCTTAGCCACCCAGGATCATGGTGGGGAAAAAACAAAAAGTGGAGGAGAACCCAAATGTAGCAAAGTCTTAAATGATTCCAATGGAATGGAAATCATACCATAACAATGCAGAGAGAGGGTGCAGTGGGAGAAAAGGGGGGCACTGATCATAGAATGGGAAGGTTGGAAGGGACTCAGGGATCAGCCAGTTCCAAGCCCCTGCCATAGGCAGGGACACCTCCCACTAGAACAGGTTGCTCAAGGCCTCATCCAACCTAGTGCTGAGCACCTCCAGGGAGGGTGTGGAGCACAGAATCACCCAAAGTGATCAAAGATCACTTTGGGTGATTCTGTGCTCCACANGGCAGGGAGCCTCCACAACCTCCCTGGGCAACCTGTGCCAGTGTCTCACCACCCTCACTGCAAACAACTTCCTCCTAACATCCACTTTCAATCTCTCCTCTGCCAGTTTAAACCCAATGCCCCTTGTCCTGTCATTGCAAGACCTTGGAAATACTCCTATTTATGTCATGGCAGAGAAATTCTGAGCCAGTGCTGGCCTCTAAGACTGCCATGCAGCAAAGAAGGTACATTCCCTTGGTACTGTCTCCAAACTTAGGTTTTGACACACCATGAGAGTGTTCAAAAGGTTCACCTGATGCATGACAGTTCCCTGAGCTGCAGCTGAGGGAACTGGGGGTGTTCAGTCTGGAGAAGGGGAGCCTGAGAGGAGACCTCACTGCTCTCCCTGAAAGGAGGCTGCAGTGATGTGGGATTAGCTCAGCCAGTCCACTCTCTCTGTCAGAGCAGGAGCACCCAGAGCAGATCACACAGGAATGCATCCAGGTGGGTTTGGAATATCTCCACAGAGGGAGACTCCACAACCCCCCTGGGCAGCCTGTGCCAGGCTTCTGTCACCCTCACAGGGAAAAAAAATTCCTCCTCATGTNCACCCCTTAGTCTCCTTCTCTCCATGTTCCAAGCCTCAGCTCCTTCAGGCTCTCATCATAAGGAAGATGTTCAACTTCCTTCATCACTTTTGTGGCTCCTCTCTCTAAGATCAAGTGAGAGGATCACAGAATCATAGAATGGGAAGGTTGGAAGGGAACTCAAAGCTCAGCCAGTTCCAAGCCCCTGCCATAGGCAGGGACACCTCCCACTAGCACAGGTCACTCAAGGCCTCCTCCAACCTGGCCTTCAACACCTCCAGGCAGGGAGCAGCCACAACCTCCCTGGGCAACCTGTGCCAGTGTCTCACCACCCTCACTGCAAACAACTTCCTCCTGACATCTACTCTAAATCTCCCTTCAAGGATGAGGATGAGAGGAAATGGCCTGAAATTGTGCCAGGGGAGGGTTAGGTTGGTGATCAGGAAAAATGTCTTTGCTGCAAGAGTGGTCAGGGATTGGCACAGGCTGCCCAGGGAGGTGGTGGAGTCCCCATACTTGTGGGTGTGGCTGTGGCACTCTGGGACATGGTTTAGTTGCCATGGTGGTGTTGGGTTGCTGGTTGGACTGGATGGGCTTGGAGAGCTTTTCCACCCAGGACAACTCTATGGGTCTATGATACACTAGTGGGAGGTGTCCCTGCCTATGGCAGGGACTTGGAACTGGCTGAGCTTTGAGGTCCCTTCCAACCTTACCATTCTATGATTCTATGATCAGCAACACACTGTGGAGTGAGCACAGCAGCAGCCCAGGTGTCCCTTGGCATATGACACAGTTAAACCATGACCTGTATCAGCTGCCCAGGGCAGATGGAGCCTTGCCAGCAGTGTGCTCCAGAAGCAGCTGCACATGCAAAGACAACCTGGATGCATTTCACTTCTGTTGTGTTTGGGTTTTTTTTCATTTTTGGCCAGTGACTGAAATGAACAGGGAAATGACTTGGTTATCTGCAGAGTTTGGACAAGTTGAACAGATGAGGGTCAGCCATAAATGGGTTTTCTGACCTTGCTGCACAATGTGCAGTCATTTTAAAGGCAAACACTCTGAGGTGGCATAAGGCTGCGTGAGAGGATGCAGCTGCTGCTGTATTAGATCACTCTGACTGAACAATATCAGCATGTAATTAGAAAATATCATAATGACAGTTTCAATCTATGAAATACACTCCCTCTAGTCCAGCTCCAGCCCTGAATACATCCCCTGGGATCTCTCTCCTCCACAAGATTCCCAAGCAACAGGCAAAATGCAGTAATGCTGCTTTGTGAATGCAGCCTGGAAAGAGGGAATCACAGAATGAACCAGGCTGGAAATCCTTTGAGATCATCCTGTCCAACCTAGCACCTTACACCTTCTAATGAACTAACCCCTGGCACCAAGTGCCTCATGCAGCCTCCTCTTAAACACCTCCAGGGATGGGCACTCCACCACCTCCCTGGGCAGCCCATTCCAATGCCAATCTCTCTTGCTCTCAAGAACTTCTTCCTAACACCCAGCCTGACCCTGCCCTGGCACAGCTTGAGGCTGTGTCCTCTTCTTCTGTCCCTGGGTGTCTGGCAGCAGAGCCCAACCCCAGCTGGCTACAACCTCCCTTCAGGGAGCTGCAGAGAGCAATGAGCTCTGCCCTGAGCCTCCTCTCCTGCAGGCTGCACACCCCCAGCTCCCTCAGCCTCTCCTCACAGGGCTGTGCTGCAGGCCCCTCCCCAGCCTTGCTACCCTTCTCTGGGCACCTTCCAGCACCTCAACATCTTACTTAAACTGAGGTGCCCAGAACTGGACACAGCACTCAAGGTGTGGCCTAAGCAGGGCTGAGCACAGGGGCAGAAGAACCTCCCTGCTCCTGCTGCCCACACTGCTCCTGATCCATGTCAGGATGCCATTGGCCTTTATGGCCACCTGGGCACACTGCTGGTTCATGTTCAGTCAGCTGTGGACCAGCACCCCCAGGAAAGTCAATTTTCCAGCTAAATGAAAGCCCCACAAAGTTCCTCAGGATCACCTCACCTAGTTAGCATAATTCTCCCCAAGAATTGGATTTACTTAGCCACTTTTGTTCACAGAGTAACCCTCAGCCCACCTCTACAGCCCATTTCAGAGCCTGCTTTTCCTTCCCTCCAGGAGCCATCTCACTGGTTTGGAACACAGCATCTGTCTGAATGTCCTGCAGCTCAGAGGTTATCTGACAGCCACTAGACCTCAGTCTCAGCAGGATGCAATCCCCACCCTGCCAAACCTCTCCTTAAATCCCTCTAGGAAGAAAGCTTTGGAATAAGTTGCCCAGGGAGGTGGCTGAGTCCCTCTCCCTGGTGTTCAAGAGCTGTGTGGCCATGACACTTTGGGAACATGGTTTAGTGGCCATGGTGGTGTTGGGTTGGTGGTTGGACTTGATGGGAGGTCTTTTCCAACCCAAACAAGTTGGTGACTCTATGACATGTGAGCCAAAGCTTTAAACCATCCAGGGAAAAACTCTCTTAGGATTAAGCTCTCTCACAAACTGACATAAAACTAAACTGTGTTCTTCCCTCAGCTTCTACTTGCCTGTCAAAAGGCAAACCCCAAAACACTACTCTGGTTTTGCCTTTAATATTTTAGCTTAATAATTTAGTTTATTTCTCCTCCCCCCATTTATTTGATGGGGAATGAAACAAATTTCCATGGAATTTAGTCTGCTGGAAGCCAGCACAAGAGGGGATTATTTGTAGCAGGTGAGGAAAACACAGACTCATAGAAATCATTCTGGTTGGAAAAGGAAGAGGTGGTGCTGCTGAAGCCTGGCTTGCTCTCAGTACAAACATTCCCAGGTCACTACAGCACAAACCACCCCTGCCAAGGCTGTGCAGCCTCTGTTTAGTGCAAGCAGTCATCAGCTGAGAGTCTTTTACACTCACATGCAAGGGCAGTGCTGCAGAATGGTCTGGGGGCCACTTCTCCAACTCTGCAAGGGTTTACCCAGCAAATGGAAGCACCTGGTGAAATACTCTGGCTCCAAGGGTCAGAGAATCATGGAATGGTTTTGGTTGAAGGAGACCTTTAAGGTCATCAGGTCCAACCATTCCCTTGCTCTGCCAAGGCTGCTGCTAAACCATGTCCCTCAGCACCACATCTCTGCTTCTTGGAAACATCTCCAGAGATGAGTGCCTAGGAGTTTGCTCTCATTTTGCTTTGTCTGTTTCATACAGATCTATACAGAAGAACTAAAAGAGGGAATTGTCTCTTCCACTAGAAACCCTGCTCCAGAACATTTGCACTAGCTCCTGCTTTCAGAATCACAGAAAGATTACAGTTGGAAAAGAACTTTAAGAGCTTTAAGATATGGGTAGGCACAATGCCAAGCACNCTTGGAGTGGCCTTGCAGGATCTGAAGGGGGCTACAGGAAGGCTGGGGAGGGACTATTGCCAAGGTCTGGGAATGGCAGGACAAGGGGAATGGGTTTGAAGTGTCAGAGGGGAGATTGAAAGTGGATGTTAGGAGGAAGTTGTTTGCAGTGAGGGTGGTGAGACACTGGCACAGGTTGCCCAGGGAGGTTGTGGAGCACAGAAGCACAGAATGGGATCAAAGCTTCCGTGTTTCTCCCTGGGTACCAGGCTAGATGAGGCCTTGAGTGACCTGTGCTAGTGGGAGGTGTCCCTGCCTATGGCAGGGGGTTGGAACTGGCTGAGCTTTGAGGTCCCTTCCAACCTTACCATTCTATGATTCTACCCTCCCTGGGCAGTCTGCTCCAGGGCTCCAGCACCCTCACAGCAAAGCAGTTTTTCCTCATGTTGAGGTGGAACTCCCTGGGTTCTAAACTATAAACCAACATTTAAAATATTTTAGTAAGTGAAGCTTCTCTATCACAACTCCCCCCTCACTGATCATTTCCCCTCCTTTTATGAGATGAAAAACCATTCAAGAGCAACAGCAGGGACTTGTAGAGCCACAATTCTTCTCCCTCACCTGGAAACTCCCTCCCTGGCTCTCCTCCTTGCTTCCATGCACACACAGAGAGCAAGCACAAAGTACAGAATTACAAAGAAAACATCAAGGAGGTGAGCAACAGCCACACTTCTGCTACTGCCCAGCAGTGGAGCAAGCCTGAAGTAGATTTTTACAGACAGTCTCTTGTAAACTCTTCAAGGGCCTGGGGGTTACTTTTGCTCAAGCAAATTTTTGCTTTTGATTTGATGTTCAGCATGAAAGTCTCAGAAAGCCTGCACTGTTTCCTTAGCCTGCATCCTGATTGTCCTGCAGTGGTTTAATCTTCTGAAGCAGACAAGTACTGAGAGCTGGGCAAAGGCCTGTGGATGGTATTCACTGAGGAGGTGGAGTCACAGCACTGAAATCACAGAATCAGAACTGTTTGGGTTGGAAAAGACCTCTAAGGTCCAACCATCAACTCAACACCACCATGGCCATCAAAACATGTCCCCAGGTGCTATGGCCACAGGTTTCTTGAACACCTCCAGGGATGGGGACTCCACCACCTCCCTGGGCAGCCTGTTCCAGACCCTGACCACTCTTGCAGCAAAGAAATTTCTCCAAATCTCCAACCTCCCCCTCCCCTGGCACAATCTCAGGCCATTTCCTCTTCTTCTATTACCTGATCCTAGGGAGAAAAGCCCAAAACCCACCTCCCTATAACCTCCTTTCAAGGAGCTGTAGAGAGCAATGAGTCTCCTCTCAGCCTCCTCTTCTCCAGACTAAGCAACCCCAGCTGCCCCTTCCCAGCCCTGTTCTCCAGACCCTTCCCCAGCTTGGTTGCCCTTTGCTGGACATGCTCCAGCAGCTCAACATCTTTCCTGTTAGTGAGGGGCCCAAAAGTGAAGCCATTAATGACTTTGTTCAGACAACTGATGCAAGGTGCTTTAAGCTCTCATCTAGTAGCAGTTACTGTGAGACAAAGGCAGCTGCTGTCACCACACAGAAGGGATTACAGCCACTGCCAACTTCAGCTAACTCCAACAGTCCCAGTTGTCACCATGGGCATGACTTTGTCTCTTTCCAGGAGCAAGGACAAGCAGTAACAGGCACAAACTTAAACACAGGAAGTTCCAGCTAAGCATGAGGAGGAGCTTCTTTCCGTTGAGGATGGTGGAACACTGCAGCAGGCTGCCCAGAGAGGTGGTGAAGTCTCTTTCTCTAGGGACATTCCAAACCTGTATGGGTGCTGCCCTGTGCACCCTCACGTCTCTGAAGCTGCTGTGGCAGGGGGCTGGAGCAGGTGATCCCCAGTGGTGCCTTCCAGCTCCCACCATGCTGTGACTCTCTGACAGGTGTGCTTGGCACTTACCTTCTCCACGCTGCTCATGGCCTGGAAATAGATGTTGTAGCCCTTGCGAGGAGCCAGTGGCGGGTTCCAGAAGCCCTGGTAAGTCCTGTTGTCACCCACAGTGAAGGGGGCAGGCTCTGGCAGGTTGCCTGGGGGCAGCTCAGCAGCAAAGTAATAGGGTGACCCTCCACTAAGAGCTGTCTGGTAGGTGACAGGGATTTGGTAGCACTCCATGGCTCCTGTTTCGCGCTTGGTGCGGTGCGGGTGCAGCTCCTCCACCACAATCTGGTAGGCACTGGTGAGAGAGAGGAAAAGCAGCACAGCTGTAAGGCCAGGGGCTGAGGGCAGCTCTCTAGTCTCACAGCAGTATTAACTCAATTGCTTTGTGTAAAGTGAAACAGAATAGAGAGAAGAAAGGAGAGGAAGACAGCAGATGCATGGATGAGGAGGAGAAACAAAGGCTTGGAATCCAGCAATGCCTCCTAATGCAGCCATGGGAAAGCAGCAGGATCCATTTTCTTCAGGAAAAAACAATGCAAAGCTGTACATAACATAACCTCCTAACAATGATTTTATTTTTTTTTCCCCCAATTATAATTTTTTTAGGCTTCTCTCTTTGGAAGAAATACAGGCCTGACTCTGACTTTAAACTAACAAGAGATGAAACCCTTGGCTAATCAGAAGCATCCAAAGTTTGCATTTCCCTTTGAAATGCCATTAGAGAAAACTCAGCTTCAAGGCCCAACATAATGACTGCCTCTAGGCTGTGCTTGGAGCACCAATTTCCAGTTGTCATATCCTTAGAGATAGAATGTGCTGACAAGCTCCTCCACCTCTTGACCTTGCCCTGGCTTCTCTCTTGGCTCAGAGCTATGTAGATCTAAAGCACAAGTGACATGCTGCAGCACAAGCACAGATGGACAGAAATCTGTCCACTCCACCAAAATAGATTGCCTCATTCCTCTACAGTTGTCAATGATGAAACATTACAAGTTGCTGAAGCAGATGGCTTTTGGCCTGTTAAAATGTTAACCCAACCTGCCTGAGCCTCTCCTGAAACTGTCCAAGGCTTGGTCACTTTACAAAATCCCCTGCTCAAAACAGAAAAGGGAATTAGAATTCCTCTCCTTTAGGGCAGCTACCTAACTGCAGGATGGTGCCAACTCATTATCAGCATCCTCTGCTCTACAGAAGCAGAGAACTTCCATACTGAGAGCAGGAGGCAATGCTTCAGTTTGTAAT
>VWYK01126899.1:0-11905 GCA_013399775.1 Semnornis frantzii | reverse complement strand
TTCTATAATTCTGTGATCTTTCAGTGTGCAAGGAAAGCAGTAGGTCTGGTACCTGACATTCCTGCTTCAACAGATGGTCTGTGGAGAAGCACAGTAAACAGTGTGGAGAGACGTTTCTTCAGTGTCCACTCCAGCAATTTCCTTTTGGTTTCTATGTGTGGCCCCTTACAAAGTTATGAACATGCTGCAAGATCCACCAAAGACCATGCTAGATAAATGGAAAGGGCATGGGGAAAATCAATTTTTGAGAAGAGGTACATTAATATGTAATAACGAGTGTCTCTTAATGTAAGCACTGGAGGGACTAAGCTAAGGTTGCACAGTTTTGACTTACAGGAGTATGAAGAAACAAAAGCACTAATCCAAACTCATAGATGGCTGTGTCCCAGCACATCACCTCTCTGTTGGATGAGACAGCAGAATCTATCTCCTAAAAGAGGCTGCCCTGACCTCCTGGCTTAGCTTCAGTCCCTGTGATGCTGGGACATTGCCACGGCAGGCCCAGCCAGTCCCCCCAAACAGTGCTCTTCAAAGAGTAATCAAAAAGAAAAGCAACCCTTAAGGCAATCAAAGCAGTGTGGTTGTCCCTGTCTGTCACATGGGAACCTGATCATTTCCTACTTGCATGAGTTTCCCTAAGGTTTGTATATGATTGAATCAGCATAGTTTGTTCCCTTAACTCACAGTTCTTCCTTACAGCTCCAAGAAGAGTGTTATTAGAAGATATTCACTTATTTTCATCACCCTCATCTTCTTCCAAACATGCATTGAAGTGTTTTTTTTCCATAAAACCATTGTTTGACTCTCAGCATCCAGTACTCCATCTTAGCTGGGTTGCAAGGGAAGAGTTTGCAGAGCTGTCACACTGCAGTATCCATATCTGCATACACTGAGATGTGCTACACTCTCCAATTTAATTCTCCATCCTTTTGAGCTTCACTTATGACCCCTTTAGGTACAAGCTCATCATGCTCAGATGGACTAAAAATGCAGTAAAGAGAGGCAGTGGGTATGGGGAGAGCCACAGAGCCACCACAGAGCACAGAAATGCAGCAGCCTTGTGAATCCCACTATGTAAGACAGCTAAAGAGCAAGACTGCTCACCAAAGTATTTATTGTTGCTGGAGTGTTTTAATTAAGTGGGAACTGTTGGGAGAGTAAATACAGAAATAAAGCAGCAGCTTCCCATGCAGGAATACCTCCCTCCACTGGCAAACATTCCCTCTCTGGCTACAAAGAAAGTCCTGCTGCCTTCCTCCTGCATGCTTTAAGAGAATTGAGAAACCATAACAGTCATCCTGAGGAAGAAGCTTTTGTAGCATGCAGCTTTAATGGCACTTTCTGGTGTCTGAGGGGAAAGCAGCCAAGCTGCACCATTGCCTATGAGACCCTACCTTTGCATGTGACAGGAGCCATCACTCACACAGGACAGGCAGACAGCAGTGACAGTGCTCAGCCTCTTTGTTGTAATGCACCCCTGGGTCAATCCCTTCACCTCAATAAGACTGGGAAGTCAAGGAGGCACCACAGCCCCACAGCTCTCCCAGTCACTGCACCATATCTCCAGCCAATACTGTCTGACTGTCAGGTAAAAGCTCCTTTGCCTCACAATTTTCAACTTATAGCCAAACAGAGCATAAGGAGGTACCAGGATAACATGGCAGGCCAGGACTGTCATAGGCTGGTCCCTGAGGACAGAAGCTTGGGTCGTTGGTTTCCAGATTTCCTCAAGGCACTTCCATGAACAGCTGTTTTCCAGAAGAGCTGAGCTCAGCAGCAGCTCTGTGACTCGCAGAGATTCTTGGAATTGGCTTCCTTATCATGGGGCTGCCTCAATGAGGTCTTTACCCACCTCGGTTCAAGTTGCAATTTCTCTATTTATTTTAATCAACAGCAAGCGGTAAAATCACGCACCAGCAAAATGACAGAGTGCCTTCTACAGCGGCGCCTACCACCAACAGGCTGCGTCTGAGTCCGGGCTGCTAGCGGGGATGTTCCTAAAGAGAAAGCAAGGCAGGAACCCAGGACTTTCTCCTCCTTCCCTTACTGTGCCAGAGCTTGCTCAGGCAACACTTCCACCTAGTGGCATGCACCACGCATGCTGGCACGGTGGATGCCCTTGGATGGTAAGAGGGAATCAGAACTTTCTGTGGAAGACCAACAATAATCTTAGAAAAGAATCAGATTATCCCTCGCTGGTGAGGGAGCCTGGATTGTGCTGGGCCAGTTAGCATGGCCCTCCGAAGCGCAGGGCTGATTACCATGTAAGGCTGTGCAGCTGCATATGACTAGCATGCACATTATAAAAGTAATCAAAGGTAAATTACTTCTGAGACAATACTCACTTGCATGTAAATGATTGCTTTGGGTAGTCATTTGGAATAGATGAGTTTTACAAAGTAAGTTTACACAATCCTAGCGAGGGATTATACTCCCCTGAAGGGGACAAACTGCGCTGCCGAACAGCAGGCCCTGAGGAGCTGCACACACACACAGCTCCCTCTGAGCTCTGCTCCCACTCTGCTCACAGCCCATGTGCTTTCTAGGATAAACTGCTCGAGCTCTTTGCCTTGCTTTCCCTGCCTGAAGTATGCAGACAGTATCCTTGGGGGTGTCTGTGGGCTAACTACCCTGTTACTGGTTTGAATTTTTATTTATACCAACAGAAGATTCCCTTAAGGATAATCTTTGTGCTTGCTCTCCAATACCTCACGCGGATCTTGGCATCACAGGACTTGTAAAGGACAGTGAGGGAGAAGGCTGCCATCAGGTACTCTTTCTCTCAGATGTACCTGAGCAGGCCTGAAACCAAAGCTAAGAGACATCGATTTTTCAGCTTTAAAGCTAGGGGTTTGCTCTGGCATTGGAACATTGCCTTGGAGATTGGTGACAACCAGTATCACCCAGAAAATGGCTAGAAACTCCCACAATGAATGTAGTTACCTGTTTCACAGAGTCTCTGCTAATCAGCATCAATGTTTGCTATGTCACTTACATGTATTTCAACAGCAATTCACACTATCACAGTAGCACAGTATCACAGTATCACCAAGGTTGGAAAAGACCTCAAAGATCATCAAGTCCAACCCATTACCACACACCTCAAGACCAGACCATGGCACCAAGTGCCACATCCAAACCCACCTTGAACACCTCCAGGGATGGTGACTCCACCACCTCCCTGGGCAGCCCATTCCAGCAGGGAATGACTCTCTCAGTGAAGAACTTTCTCCTCACCTCCAGCCTAAACCTCCCCTGGCGCAGCTTGAGACTGTGACCTCTTGTTCTGGTGCTGCTTGCCTGAGAGAAGAAAGCAACCTCCTGCTGGCCACAAGCACCCTTCAGGTAGTTGTAGACAGCAAGAAGGTCTGCCCTGAGCCTCCTCTTCCCCAGGCTAAACAATCCCAGCTCCCTCAGCCTCTCCTCACAGGGCTGTGCTCCAGGCCTCTCCCCAGCCTCGTTGCCCTTCTCTGGACACGTTCAACCACCTCTAATTAAGTCCCCTGGACCACTGTCTGCTCTTCAGAATGAGAAGCAAGAAAATTAAAGACTTGGAGGAAATGCACACCACTGTAATACATTTTGTTCTGCATCACATTTAAGCAGTGAGGGAATAAAGGTGACAGTGGACATCCATGGCACAGTCGAGCTTGGAAGTGAGGCTCCTGAACTCTCTACCCAGTATCTCATTTATTAGGTTACTCTTTCTCCTTCTAACATGTTGCTGTAGGATAAAGCCTCCAGGCAGCTACAAGACAAAGTTTTACTATTATTCTTTATTTCAGAGCAGAACAGCTCTGCTTAATACATTATTAAAGGCTATATTCATCTAGGAAGACTATCAATAACTAAGAGAAGAAAACAGAAGTGTTATAGAAATTAAGGTACCCTTACTGACAATCCTTCCAGCTCCTGGACAAAGAGCACAGAAAGCAAGAGACATTTGTACCCTAGACAGATCACCCCACTCCATCAATGCACAGGGTTGATGCTCTGTAATTAAAGACAAGATGTCAAAGGATTTTCCATAAGTTTTTGTTTTTTCTTCCTGTTTGCATTAGGATAGTGAAAAATCCTTCCTCCCTCCTTCTTCTGTCATCACTGTGTTACTAAGGAGGCACTGACTGTGATGCACCAGCAGAAATCATTCCTGCTGCCACTGTGATGGGACAAAAAACCTACCAGTGCTCTGCACATCTCAACATGCAGGACTATATTTCCAGCTGTGGTGACAGAAGTGGACATCCTGCTGGATTTCATGTTTTCCACACACTCTGTGTTAAATGGCCTGTGCTGGACCTGAGAAATGGAGGCCTGGCCCTTGTCTGTGCATTTGACAAGAACCACTCCTACAATGAGAGTTACATGTAGTCATGCATGAAGATACTGCAGCATATGTGACTATTACTCCACCAGGAGTTAACTCTGACCAAAAGGAGTCCTTGCCATAAAACTGCCATGGGCAAGACAGGTCCTGTTCTGAAGATGCCTGTGCTTCAGGCACCACTGCCTAGCAGGCAGACTTTGGCTATGTTGAACATCAAAAGCTTCATAGCATTGGCAAGATGAGAGTTTCATGGGACCTGCCTGGAATGTACTTAGAGTTAAATTCACTTTCACCGAGGGCCAAAGTAGTCCCTGGACACACTGGGATATGCCAGTGCCAGAAAAAGGCTATTGCTGCTTTGATACCCATAAGCAGAGGCTAAATAGAGGGAGTGGAGCAATGCCATAAGAGGGAATGTCTTACTTCTCTGGATTTCTTACAATCAGATCATTTTTTTTTGGACTGAGTAGGACTCATCTAATCTGAGAAGGAAGAAGTTGCTCCCTCTTCAAGTGAAAAAACAACTGATGAGCCAGCACTCTGCTCTTGCCTGCAGAGATTGTGGGCACCAGCAAACACTTCTTGCTTGCACACATCCCAATTCTCTCTCCTTTAAATCAGTGCTGGGATAAGCAGTACAAGTGCAGCACCTCCATGGCAGAGTGACCACCAGGAATGGAATTGCCATTCATTAGTCAGGCTGCCACGATCAATTCAGCTCAGGTGTTCCTGGCTCAGACCAAAAGGGAAATAAAATTTCTCGTCTCAGGTGACATCCACAAAGCCACTGAGCTACACAAACTCACTTGCCTGTGCCCCTGGAGTCTGTATGGATAAAGGATTTCAGCCTTTTCTTGCCAGTTCTGCAACTACAGAAGTTTTTCCTGGAGTCTATTTCACACTGGGAGCTACAAATAATGGAGCAGCTCGATATTCTCCACAAGTATGGTAGGGCTTGAGATTTGCTGCCTTCCAGTGCCTCCAGTAATTACCAAGGCCCTTAGATCAGGCTGGGAGTCGAGTCCAGTTTCAGCTCAGGGTTGTTTTCCTGCAGACAAGCAAGAGTTAATGCCACAACACCACCCTCCCCGGGGTGCCTTGTATGCTAGGGTGGGTCCTTTGCGGTCGATGAGTGGCTTCAGTGCGACTCTCAGAGCCACATCATTCCTTTGCTATGAGAAAGACAGAGAAACAAATTGCATGTTAGTGCCTACCTATTCTTTAGGGTTCATCCCAGAAAGGGAAATCATTGATCAACCTCTTCTTGATGCATCTACTTTAAAACACAGGGAGTGAAGTCTGACATTTTGTGTGCACGCGTGTGTGTGCAGTTCAGCATCACCATTCATCTTCAGTTTCCAAATCAACAATTATCTGGAGTCCCCCAGGAGGGAAATGTGCTCCTCTCATAAGCTTGGAGTAATGACTTGGAAGCAGTAGTGTGTAACAGGATCCCCAGTGCTAGGCTTTGCCTGATAACCACATACACTAATAAAATAACCCTGAGTTGGTTCCAGTCCTTAACGTTCCCTTATTACTATTCTATGGGGCCTGTGTTGGGAAGAGAAACATCACTTGTCTGCAAACTAATATCCAAATGCAAGCCGTGCTTAGCATCTTACATGGGTCCTCATAAGCTCTGGCAAGTGCTCTGTCTCTTCCATCTCATTGACCTGACAGAATGATCACTTTCTGCTATTTCACTGGCTGTGTCCTTTGTCAATAATCCGTGAGGAAAAATTCTACGCTGGCATGTTTCCTTCCTCACTTCTTGAACCTGGAGTGCTGTGTGCAGTTCTGGAGCCCCCAGCACAAGAAGGACATGGAAGTGTTGGAGTGGGTCCAGAGGAGGCCACCAAGATGCTCAAAGGGCTGCAGCAGCTCTGCTGTGAGGACAGGCTGAGAGAGTTGGGGCTCTGCAGCCTGCAGAAGAGAAGGCTTCCAGGGGACCTTAGAGTAGCCTTCCAGGATCTGAAGGGGGCTGCAGGAAGGCCGGGGAGGGACTATTGACAAGGTCTGGGAATGGCAGGACAAGGGGAGTGGGTTTGAAGTGTCAGAGGGGAGACTGAAAGTGGATGTTAGGAGGAAGTTGTTTGCAGTGAGGGTGGTGAGACACTGGCACAGGTTGCCCAGGGAGGTTGTGGCTGCTCCCTCCCTGGAGGTGTTCAAGGCCAGGTTGGAGGAGGCCTTGAGTGCCCTGTGCTAGTGGGAGGTGTCCCTGCCTATGGCAGGGGTTTGGAACTGGATGATCCTTGAGGTCCTTTCCAACCTTACCATTCTATGAGTCTATGATTCTATGATTCTTGGCCTAGAACTCATTTTTCACCCTTTCTCTCTGCCTAACTCAAATCACTTTTGGAAGCAAAGATCAGTAACCTTGGAGACTTTTTTTTTTTTTTCCAAACACCAGACCTCTTTTTTCTCAGAAGCCCAGGGAAAAGTCAAAAAAGTCAAAAGTCAAATAAGGTGTCCATTGCAAGAAAAATCCCCTGACTTTGGGAGATGATATGGTGCATCCAAAGGCACAGATCAAAAGAAAATGCTGGAATATATAACTAAACAAGATTCAGCTATTCAGCTGTGGGTTACATCTAACCTGGCTTGACATGGGCACTTCTACTCAGCAGCTTCAGGCTCTGTGTGCATGTGCTGAGTCTCCTTTGTGATGACATGAATGGCAGGAGTGTGTGCTTTTGACCTATGATGCTATTGATATTATTGACTATGAATTCTTTCCTGTGCAAAAGCCTGCTTGCCTCCTTACAGAAGTTACAGTGATTTATGTCAGTTTTTAGATATTAAAATATGTCTGTCTCTCACCCAGGGGACCCTGACACTGCTTAAAATCACAGCCTACACATATGAGAACAGCTCCAGAGCATGAAAGTCACAGCACTCATCTCATGGTCCAATACACTGAGGATTCTTGTGGCTACATTCATATGCATTTGTTTTAGTCAGCCCTTGCCTGGGTATGATAACAGCAGCAGAAACCCAGGCAAAGACAAGGGTTAAGAAGTAAGCAGAGAAAACATTGTGGATAAGGTGGGAGGAAAGCAGGGAAAACAAACAGAAAAAAGAAGACAAAGAATATATTAACATTTACCTCCTCTCATGTACAGACCAAAAAACTCCCTGCCAAGAAATAATCAGCCTCATTTTGCCTGCCAGGAGACTCAGCATTGAAAGGGGAACTGCTTGTTTAGGAGCAGGAGGCAGAGCTGCCAGCTACACCATCACCTCTTGGGTCTCAGCAGCCCAGTGCTCCAGCAGCCCAGCCACCACATTAGCTTCTGCCATCCACAACAGGGCACAGCTCTGACACAAGCCTCAGCTCCAATCCCAAAATCCCACACCGTGGAAGCCAGGACTATGGTGTGGAGCAGAAGAATGGTATGGGCCATGACTGGATGGAGACCTCATCTGAGGAGAGGGACTTGAGGGTGCTGGTGGATGAGAAGGTCAACAGGAGCCAGCAGTGAGCACTTGCAGCCCAGAAAGCCAACCAGAGCCTGGGCTGCATCAGAAGTGTGGCCAGCAGGGTGACGGAGGTGATTCTCCACCTCTGCTCCGCTCTGCTGAGACCCCACCTGGAGACATCCTCTTCTGGGGCCTCTATTACAAGAGGGAGGTGGGCCAGAGAAGGGCCACAAGGATGCTCAGAAGGCTGGAGCCCCTCTCCTGTGAGGACAGACTGAAAAAGTTGGGGCTGTTCAGTCTGGAGAAGAGGAGGCTCCCAGGTGAGCTTCTTGTGGCCTTCCAGTATCCGAAGGGGGCTACAAAAAAGCTGGGGAAGGAATTTCTAGGCTCTCAGGACTGGGGGGAATGGAGCAAAGCTGGAGGTGAGGAGATTCAGGCTGCACATGAGGAGGAAGTTCTTCAGCATGAGAGTGGTGAGAGCCTGGCAGGGGTTGCCCAGGGAGGTGGTTGAGGCCCCATCCCTGGAGGTGGTTAAGGCCAGGCTGGATGAGGCTGTGGCCAGGCTGAGCTAGGGTAGGGTGTCCCTGGGCATGGCAGGGGGGTTGGACCTGGCTGATCCTTGTGGTCCCTTCCAACCCTGACTGATTCTATGATTCTAAGAAAGGCATCATGCAGCAGTGCTGGGAGGAAAGGAGAGACCTGCACTCATGGAGATAGGATGAGTGGTCAAAGTCAACCTTTCCTGGCTACACAGCAGGGAGGCTGCAGGACACTGAGTACGGCAAGTGACAGCGAGCGAGCCAGCCTTGTCCTGCCCTGTGCTGCTTTGGCTGCAGCTCTCTGTACTATGAAGGTTAATTTTCCATAACTCATGGAGCAGCAGGGAATTTCCACAGGACTGACAGAAAGCCTGTGTTGAGCTAATATTTTAAAAGGGTAAAGGAGACAACCCAGGTAATTATAGCCCTGACAGACTAACATCGATCCCAAGTAAAATAATGGAGCAGCTAATAGGGGGAATATAATTCATGCCCATCAACAGGGGTTTATGGAAAACAGACCCTGTCAAATGAACTTAATATCTTTCTTTGCTGTGATTACAAGTTTAGTTGATATAAAGTCAGTGGTGTTGATGAAAAAAAAAAACCACTAAGATGTTCCAAAGCATTCAGCTTGGTACCACACACCACCTGGATTTAAATCCTGGGACAATACAAAGCCAACAGAGCATGCAGTAAATGGATGAAAGTGACTGATGACCCTGAAAATATGACTGAACACAGAAAGCTGTCATCCTCTGGTTATGTGTCAGGCCCTGTGAGGTTAGGTGGGTGGCATTCATACCTATGACCTACCAAAATTTGTCATGTTAAGATTGGAAGGGTGGGAAATTGTGAGGAGAGGTCACTGATACAAACACCTTCATAATTCCCTGGTGAACTTGGCAGGAACAAGTATGGCAGAACTATACATGCTGCTTTTCAGTCATGTGTAGTAAATGCACCTAGGAACAGAGAACATAGGTGCTGCCTACAGGACAGAGAACAGGCAGGAATGTCTTAATAAATCAGCTATGGACACTATTTAGTCAAGCACAAACATCCAGTGTGATACTGTCACCAAAACAGCTGATGAAACACCTGATCAGGGCCAAGACTGAGAGCAGTCAGGAGTGAATTTCACCTTTGCTTTGCAACTGGTGCAACCACAGCAGGAACACTGACTGCTCAGCTCAAGAGCCAGTTTGATTAACTGGAGATGCTCCAGAGAAGATCTAGACAACAAATAGTCCTAGGATTTGTGAAAATGCTTCCCAAGGCACAACTCCAAGAGCCAAAGTGCTTGGTTTACCAGAGTCATGGTGACCTCCATTTTTTGGACATTGAACAGAGAGAAAGGCATCCACAGCACTGATGACTTCACTTGCATGTCCTTGTCCATCGTGTCAGGACACTGCAGTGCCAGTTCACTGTTCTATTATTGTGCCTGCTCAGCACTGACCAGACTGAGAAGTTTCCTTTTGGCCCCAAATGGCTTCTTTTGCCTCAGAGGCACCAAGAAGGGCTCAAGGTAGCTGGAGATGCTCTCACAAAACCTTCCTGTAGGGAATACTAATGTCCAGCATGCACTGCCTAAATGCATACCCCTTACTGTGGTTTAACACATGATAACAAGCTGAGCTAGTATAGATGGCTGTACAGTATTCATTGATTGCTAATGGTAACAAATGGCTCCACAGTGTGGATCTGTAAATCTTACAAATAAAGTCCCCAGCATCTGCATGCAGAGTAGGCAGCATGTGGAAATGTTCTGGAGAGAGGTTAGCTCCCAACCTCCATGGAATGCAAGCTGCCATCCTGCATCTTAGCCAAGCAACTGTTTAGTTTGTATTTCAATTAGCAAAGAGCTCATCAGATCCTTTGAGGGGGAAAAAAATAGAAATGAGGCTGACCTCTAAGCCCACTCTGAGGGCTGGATTTTTTTATTTGCTTATTTTCTTATTTCCCAGATCCAGAAATAGAAAGGGTGGGTGACTAATGGACTTAAGATCTCCAAGGTGAGATGATGCTAGTGACTGAAGAATATGCATTAGCTGGCATCAGCACAGCCAGAAAAAGGAGAAATCCACTTAGAGCTGCTTCTTCTGTAAGATAAGCCCCAGGTTCACAGAGTGAGATGCCTCCTTCCTGCTGCAGCAGTGAATTAAGTTTGTCATTTGTTATTGTGTCTTGCCAGCGCACAAAATAGCAGCCCTGGGCTGTAATCTCCACTCATCTGAGTCTGCACAGTAATTGCTGGCAGCCATGGAAACCAAACTTCCCACAGTCATTTATAAACTTGACCCTCCTTGCTTCCTTATTGCTGTATTCAGCTGAGCCCTTGATGGAGGTAAGGAAAGAGAGAGGAAATCGTAAACTGCATTTGCAAGCTAACATTTGGCAGCAAAGCACAGAGAAGTGGCCAGAAGCCCATGGTGCCAGTAGGAGCCTTTCCAAAGACATCACTAGGCTTTGCAGCAGGCTCCTGCTGAAGAAGATGGAGCACTGCCATCAGCTGTGATAAGCTCCAGTTAATGACTAACAGGCCTTTATCTGCTTCACATGGGATGTGAGGATGGCTTCCTCGCTTCCAACTCTTGCCACCAGCTTCCCAGGGACCCTTGGCAAATCAAACCCTGATTTGCCTTCTGCCTGAGATCTCCCAGTTATAAACTGGGGATAACCAGCTTGGCCACCCTTCTCTGGTCTGCAGNGAGTTGGGGCTCTGCAGCCTGCAGAGGAGAAGGCTTCCAGGAGACCTTAGAGTAGCCTTCCAGGATCTGAAGGGGGCTACAGGAAGGCTGGGGAGGGACTATTGACAAGGTCTGGGAATGCCAGGACAAGGGGAATGGGTTTGAAGTGTGAGAGGGGAGATTGAAAGTGGATGTTAGGAAGAAGTTGTTTGCAGTGAGGGTGGTGAGACACTGGCACAGGTTGCCCAGGGAGGTTGTGGCTGCTCCCTCCCTGGAGGGGTTGAAGGCCAGGTTGGAGGAGGCCTTGAGTGCCCTGTGCTAGTGGGAGGTGTCCCTGCCTATGGCAGGGGATTGGAACTGGATGACCCTTGAGGTCCCTTCCAGCCTTACCATTCTAGGATTCTATGATTCTATTTCACAGCATCATGAAAAAGGTGAAATTGTGAAGACCTCCAGAGAGCTCTAATTAGGAATTGGGCCATAGAAGGACAAAGAACTCACACTGCTATTTTCCTCAAGGGTATAATAAAAATTCTAAAAATATTTCCAGCTGAGGCTGGAGGACTGTGCCTGGCTGACATCACTTGGAGAAATCAACCCCTCTGCTGAGTCTTAAAAAGAGACCATGGGAAAGCAGTGTCCAAGGGAATCCTCCCAATACACCTGCTCCTGCCCCACAAGCTCCTCCTGGGGCTGTTTCTAGCAGTGAGGCTGGGTCTTGTCATCCACATCTGGTCACAGTGCACTATGAGGAGTGCAGGAATGATGCAGGGATTTGCAGACTGAAAATGGCACAGGTAACTTCCAAGCTTGCACTCTTCCAGCTCAGGAAGATCTGTAGCCAGATCCTGGACACAAGACATCCCAAATCCAGTGCTTCTCCAAGCTGTGATTGCTCTCCTGTGGATACTTGGCCACTACTGTGG
>VWYK01126898.1:0-13459 GCA_013399775.1 Semnornis frantzii | reverse complement strand
ATTAAGCAACCCAATGCATTAACATACCATGTGCTTGCAATAATGCATGCATCTTGAAAATCACCATATAAAAAGATTTCTGGGCACAGCCCAGTGTGAATTCTTAATACACAAAGGTTTTAACTTCAAAATCCCATGTTCGCAATGGAAATATCTTGTGATTATTTTTTGTTTGTTTTCATTGTTTTAAAAACAAAACTCAGAGCAACTGGGCAAGTTTAGCATGGCAGGCTTGGTCTGAAAATTGAAACATTTCTCCAAGATTCTCAATACTTACAGCACTGCTTTAAGGCAACAAAATATGGATGTAAAGGGAAGTTTAGAATGGCATTCTAAATTTCAGTTTTGCACCATCACTCAGAAGTATAATTATTCTATTTTACACAATGACAAACTAAAGCCACTCCATGATGATGTTGTTCATTGTACTCTCATTCTATGCAACATATTCAGGCAAAGAGATCTGATGAAACACTGTCTTCTAACAGTCAACAACACATAAAGATAGGGGATGAAGGTGTAGAAAAAAACCCCACAGAATGATCAAAATGTCATTTCATGGATCTTCAGAGTAACAGTTGGATGTAGTATTTAGGCAGTACTCACACTCTGTGCAAGAGTTTGTGTAGTACTATTTTGTTTTATAGTCATGGACTAAAAGAAGCTCAAATTTTTCAAAACTGATCTTACATAATTTGCTTGCTTAATTCAGCAGGTTTAACTAAAGGTTATTTATGGCCTTTCTTATTAAAGTATATATTTATATACAAAATGAAAAATGGGTGCAACCCTTTGGATTAACTATGTTATCCCAAGATGATAGATCTTTAAGAAATATGTCTAAAATGTTAATCCTTTCTTTTTAAACCGGAAAAACGGGAATCTGCAATTCTTGATCTTAAATTCAGTTAGTAGCATAATCTGAGTTGTTGTGCATGTGACCAGTAACCTAATTAAAGCCCCATTTCTTGGAGCATGCAATAAGAGAGAAGGATTCATACACAATGTAATTTAGCAAATAAAGATTATCTTGACAATCACAGAATCGCTGAATGTCTTGTGGTCTGTTTAGTGTTAAAGGAACTCAGATTAGTCCACCCCTAAATTGCAAGAAGGCAATACATCTTGGAGGAAGACGTTCTCTGCTGCACATGCACAGTTTACACAGCTTGAGAGCCAAATGAGTTCTGCCAGATTCTTCTCTCATCCAGATTTGAAGGAGCAGACAGCTGCTGCAGGTCTCAATTACTGTGCTTATTCTCCCTTTCTCTCCCTCTACTTGATGATCAAGAAGAGTAGAGTTATACAAAGGAACTCCTTCCCTTGCTAAGAAACAGAAAGGTAATAAAGCCACTTTGGGCTGCTGGGTCCTTCTTGAACCCCCTGTCCTAGTGAGGTGTTCGGCCTGCCTGAGACGTGAAGAGCAGATGTGTTTTCCTGCTTGGCCAATTTGACCTCCACAGTAACAGCAATAAAGAAGACGTGCCATCTAAGTCTTTTTTCTCATGGATAGGCTGACCTAGGCACTAAGAAAGAAACAGGTCATGCCCTGATCAAAATCCCATCACTCATGAAGAATCTGCATGAGTTGATAATGCTATATACGTTGTTTCCTGCTGCTGTTCTAAAACTGAAACTGCTTGACTAGAGAGGAACACTGGAACACTTTGTTTCCTGGATGGTCTGAAGTACTCTTAAGGAAAGAATACCTTGAGTCCGAGAAGTGAGATTATCAGACATCAGCATCCCAACATCACCACTTTAGTAACCAGTTTTGGAACTGTTTTATACATTTTAAAGAAGTCAAAGTTTGCTGACAATGCCTTGAAATTTTACCACATAAGAAATAATTCAGTGCGAAACTACTTGGACTTGGATTTAACATTTGTGATGTTACGTGCAATCGTTTATATGTTTAATAGGAATTGGTACACATATATTAGCAATATTGCTATTTTTACAGTATGTAATTTGTATTGTGGCTTACACTCTGAAATCAAGACTGCAGATGCAGATGAATCTTATCTGGCTTCTCACAGATTTCAATGTTGTCCATTCGCATAGGTATGACTGTACCACCAGGTCCTCCACTTTCTTTGCAAGTAGTTGGTTTTACATGAAACATTACAATGAGAACATAAATTCTCGCATGCAGCCAAGACAGCCTTACACGGAATTTCTTACTGGGAAGAATATTTTTAATACACAAGGAGCTGATGGGACTGTGAATTCCAAACAGCTCGAATTATATATTATATAGAAAATAGAACCTTCGGTTACAGCACTAGTCACAAAAAAAGGCGATTTTTTATTTTAGTGGATGAGCTGAAGTTGCTTTAAGAAAACACCCTAAGAATTAAAAACAAACAAAACAAATGAAAAGCCAATAAAACAAAAACACAACAAAAAATAGAAATAGGGGAAAAAAGAAAAAGTGAGCCAGCTTTCTCCAAATCTGTTATATTGTGTACAGATATTAAGACTGCCAGAGTACCAAATGGTCTCTAAGTCAAAACAATTTAAAATACTTTAATTAAAATCTAGAGAGAACTCCTAAATTCCTACTATTCCTTAAATGTATTTCATGTAGCCTAAAAAAATGCTTGTATTTATTGTTGTTCAGTAATGCATTCTTTATTTTAAAGGATAGCAACAGATTTAACTTTAACCCATGTTATTATATCATTATTGACAACGCATTTGTCGCAAATAGGGCACTTGTATTGGAAATCTTCATTAATGTTTATTTCTTCATATATATATAGATAGATAGATATAAAATAAAGAAATAATAGTAAATAAGCAATAGCAAAATCTCAAGGTTAAAAGTAACCCACATGTTAAGTACAAAACTTTGATTCTCAGGCAGATTGGAATAAACAAGAATGTGAAAATTTTGGGACGCACTTCACTTTTACCACCAATACTGTTGTGTGCTTCAGTTATTTGTTCCACCTCCCATAGCTATTGGTAAACAGCTCAGTTTGCCATGAGGTGAAAGAAATCACATTTTAGTAGCGGAGGGTCAAAAGTTAAAAAATATACTCATTTCCAGTGATCCAGATCCACTGGGATGGCCAGTATTTCTAAGATTACCTTTTAAGAAGGATGTATATAGATCAATCACTGAAATTATGACAATTTCCTGACAAGAACAAATTTCTTCCTTTATGTTTTAAACAACCAGGAAAGCATATGCATTCCAGACAGAATGCTGCAGAACAGACCTCCCCTCCATATAAGAGATTTTGTATCTAAGGTTGATATTAAACAGTTTCCTCACATAATAAGCAGTATTTATAGTGACGGAGCTCTAGCAAAATTCTAACTTCCAGGCCTCTCAAGGGTGCCAATGATGAAATGTAATGCTTCTGAGTTTTTTGGGGGTTGAGTTTCGGAGGGGGGGGTGTGTGTGTGGTGGTGTTGTTTGTGGTTTGTTTGTTGTTTTGCTTCTCCTAAAGTGAATCAGTTCCTACTATTCAGTGCTTCTAATGCATAGACTTGAAAGATTTGAAAATTGAGTAACTGTGCAGTCAAACCTCATACACAAAAGTTGGTAAAATAAACACAGGTTAGCCTTGGTCAAAATTAGTATTTTCAAGCAAACTGTCCATTTTTCTAACAGTGTTTTCTGCTTATCTCAAACCCCAGTTTTTCTTTAAGCTTCATAATTCCAAGAACCGGAAAAGCAGATTTTGCAGACTATTTGAGAGACAGAGAAAGAAAATATATAGGAAGGCTGCACCAAGTATTTTTTTAGCACCTGGCTAAATGAAATCAAACCAATTCCTTCTTTATCTAGGTAAGCATTTGTTGAGTGCTTATGAAGCACCAACAGTGTGGTTCCAGTTGGTTCTGAAAAAAAGAAAATCAAAGATGCTTAGAATAAATCTCATGAGTTTCTATGTATGATGAAAACATGTTAACAATCACATAAGGAAACTAAAGGAAATGTGACTACAGCTCACATCTGTAATAAATTTGGTTGCTGCTTTTTTTGAAGTACTATTATTTCATCTCTCTTTTTCTGTGGGAAACTGCAGAAGTTATGCAGAAAACTACGTATCTCCAGAAATGCTTTCTCTTTCTTCCTATGAGAAAGGTTTTGAAAGAGAGCAAGGCACTCAAAATCCTTTGTTAGGTTTAAGAGGAATTCTAAATTATATGGATAAAACCGCGCGGATGCCTTGGAGCAAGGGGTTGAACACAGGGAACCCGGGATTTCCTCATCTTGTCTGCATTTACAATCCTTACATATAAACAAACTTGTCTGACACGCTAAATAGCCCACCTACGCGTGCTCATTAAGCACAAAGCATTTGCTGTAAAACAAATACATTAAAAATACGGCAGCAGTCAGCAGAGGAAGAAGGGAAGCTGGGCGCTGGAGCCCGCCTGCACTCCACAAACCACAGCCTAATCCGCTCACCAGGGATTAGAAACGCAAAATGGCGACGGCGCCTTCCTGCCCGCCGGCCCAGGCCCCGCGCCGCCCGGAAGACAGCACCTGTCACGTCACCCCGCGCCCGGGCGCCCCGCGCACCGTAATGCTCCGCCGCGGCTCTCGCCTCCCGCCCTGCCAGAGACAGCCCCAAAGCCATGCGTCTAAACGCCAGGTAGCTCAAAAACAGTGAGTTATTCGACATTCGAGCATAAAATTGCGTAAGCGTTTCTTTTGCTGCTAGGAAAAATCATGCTGCAGGTTAATGTGCGCTGCTTCCTTGGCTAGAAATCGAACCGAATCTAGACGACAGTTATTGCCCATAAACAGGAAGTGTCTTCAAGTTATCTGCAGCTGACAGACTGCCAAATGTTTGATGTCTCAAGAGGCTCCGTTTTAAGGCAGACAATCTGACGTTAACATGTTGTATCCAGATCTTATATTTTACGTAATTCTCGCAGGATTAAAAACAATCACGTTTTAACTCTGCAACAGCAGTTGCCATTTAATGTAGTGGGTAAGACGCTGAGTTTAGCCTCTAGCTTTAGAAAGGAAAGGAGACGAGGCCTTTACTCTGCGCGTCCAGCTCCACCCTGTGGGCCAGCAGTGCGAGTGAGCTTCTGTGGGCCGCGCCGCCGCCCTTAGCCCTTGAGAAGGGTCTGAGGGACGTGGACGAAAGGATGAAAACCCTTAGGTATCAGAACTCGACATGCAGCGGGAAATGGAATTTTATTTTATTTTAAAATAAATTTAAAGCCAGATGTGTTAAAGAGTGCCTTAGGCTCTAGTTCAAGTGAGTCAAGGAACTACTGGAGAGAGTCCAACAGAGGGCCATGAAGATTACAAAGGGACTGGGTCAGATCTCTGACAAGCTCATCAACCTGGAGAAGGCTGAAAAGGGTCTGTTACCAATGCTTATAAAATATCTAAAGGGTGGAGAGGTCAAGAGGATGGAGCTGGGCTCTTCAGTAGTGCATAGTGACAGGACATGGGGCAACGGGTGCAAACTAGAACATGGGAGATTTCACTTAAACATAACAAGAAAGTTCTTGCAGGGTGCCCAGAGAGGTTGTGGAGTCTCCCTCTCTAGAGACTTTAAAAAACTGCTTAGGCATTGAGTTCCTGTGCAGCGTATGCTAGGTGTCTCTGCTTAAGCAGGGAAGGTTGAACAAGATTGTCTCCAGAGGTCACTTCCAACCTCCCGCTATTTTGTGTTCTATTACAAGAAACTACTCACTTTGGTTTTCAAAGTGAGAAACATAACTTAAAAAGCACAAACCCACTCTGAGGTGTTTTTCATACAATGAGAAACAGTCATAAAAGGTGTGAAGTAGGAAGTGAGACAATGAGTTGGAGATATAGTAGGGAGGAATTACGACTCTGAAAGAATGGTTCATTTGGTGGCTTTAGAGATCAAACATTCCTCTGCTGAATTCCACCACCTCCAGCTGTGTGAATTAAAGGAAGCAGTGCAAGGCTGAAAAGGTTTTGTGCTTACGAGGCTGTTAGTAAGTATTCTGTATTGATAGGGAAGGAGGTAAGCAGCAAGAGTCTAAAAGAGGAAAAAATACAAATATAGAAATATTATGTAGTTATGTAAAGTTGCATACTGAAAACTATTACACATTTAAAACTCCTCAAAAGATAATAACTAAATTAAAGCTGCCATTAAAACTTTTCTGCATACCTAAGGTTGTAAGGAGACTGAAGAGACCCACAGGCATACTGAATAGTCATACTGCCCAGATGGGACTTCTGAAGTGAGTCCATATAAATCTGAGCTATCTGTCATAAAAGAAGCGATTGGACAGTAGGTTTCCAGATGGGCAAGGATCAGGATAGTAGAACTAGGATGAGATGGAGAGTTGAGTGTGGGGCGTACTTGTTTTTGTATATTTGTGGTGCCTAGCTATATTTCTGCACAGATCAATGTTACTTCTGAGGGAAACAGGCTGGAAACAAGAGACAGCCTTAGAAGCATGTTAATGAAGTGGAACGAATCTGAGTGTAAGGAAATTATGGAGCAAACATGTTGCTATAGCATCATGTAGGCAAGTTACAGAAAATACTACCATCTTTAAAAATCCCAGTATAAATGCATGCAGTAGAAAAAGTGACAGAGAACTGTTATTACATGTATTATGTATCTTTCTGGGTTTCATTTGGTTGGGTACTAGCAAGTGGCTGGAATAGTAGCTTTTTGTTGATGCCACTAGCTTGTCTTTCAAATTCAGATGGCTGAAGTGTAATAAAAGAATCTGTTCTCATTTATCATTGTACTTGCTTGACAGTGGATTTCAAAAGTTTAACAGAAGTTAAAAATAGTATTCTTAGATTGCAGCAGTTTTCTTTGGTAGTTAAAAAAAAATTAAAAATATATATTTGTTATATTCAATGTTCATCCATCAGTAAAACTTCTTGTGATCTCTTTGTTTATGTGCAAGTAATATTAATGTAGAAACTAAGAGCAGTTTTTTTTTCCCTCTGCAGTATCCATGTAGAGCTGCATGCTCTAACATTTTTAATTAGTAGTGTCATCTGTGAGGCATAAGTAGTCAGATTTGTGTTTGGATGCATCAACCTCTGGTCTTTCCATTGACTTTTAATATTACTTCCTGTCATTTACAGCTGTTGTCCTGAAGTGGTATTTGTTTATGTCAGAAAAGATAGCATATAATGCTATATTTGAATCAACCTACTGACAATTACATTTAAGTTTCAGATGAATATTTAAATCTTTTTTTCCCAAAAGTGATTCAACAACTTTTAATGACAGGCTAGGTCTCTTACCGTTTACACAGAAAATGTACAAATAGTAAGGTATCTCCCAATCTGCTGTTTAGAAGCTAAAGTTATCCATAGGTGAACCAACAACTAAGTTATAGTACAAAGGTACTGTTCAGAGTCCTAAGAAATTAAGAGTATAAAGTATCAAAATAACACACATTTGTGTCAAAAAAGGATGGCATAGCAGGCTGAAGAGTTTTGTTATCATGGTATTTATGTTTTGGTCAATATTTATAAATATTAATATAATTTCTTCTGTAAGTCTATAATTAAAAATAGAAGAATAGTAAAATTTTAATTTACTTTTAAGTGTTTTAATAAAAATATTTTAAAAGAGTAATATAAATAATGCTGCTACTAGTAATACATCTGAAAAGTTTGATCTTTGTCATTATAGAGCTCTCTGGGAAACTGAACACGTTTTCCTTTTGCAAAATGAACTGCAAATGGAATGTAAAAATCAGATAATATATTCCATTTGTGTGTGTGCTAGGAAGAGCATTCTGATTTTACAGTGTTTCAGACAGGTTTTTCACAAACACAGGAAGCAAGACATGTAAAATAAAAGGCAGTAGAGAATCATTACACACATGAATAAATGGACTATTTGGGAAACAAAGAAGTAAAAATGTTGGCTCTGAAAAATCAATTTGCTCCAGAAATTTTCAGTATGTTTCCAGTGAGATATGTAGCAGATGGTTTAGCACACAGCAAAAAGTGAAATGTCCAAATAGCAAATGATAGTTGCAACTATCTGTATACAAGGAATCCAGTTTGGTGGTATACTGAGCATACCAAAATAACCAGAACTGTAAAAACTGGCAATCTATGTACATGCAAGAAGAACTTTAAATATTTACTTTTCTCCTTAGAATGATAAATTTTGAAATAACTAGCTGAATAATAAGACTGCTACTAAAACCACTTGGGTTTGTAGGCCTTGGTTGTAAATGCCTCTTATTATAGAAATGGCAGTCTGATATATTTAGCAAGCAGTATGTCAGATGATGGGTCTTTGAACTAAACCCATCTGTCTCCAGTGAGGAAACAGAAGAAACACAGGCAAATTCCTACAGGGCAGTTCACCAGGAGGTAGAACTGATATAATTTATTTCCTGTACTCAGGAAATAACTATCAGTAGCTCCTGTTGTGAAATGGTTTTAATGTCTGACAGTTGGTTTCTAATACCTCATCACATGAGCAATTCAGATGTAATCTCATATGCTGTCAATGAGAAGAAAGAATCAATTATGGAAGGGTGGCTGCTTGCTTGAAGAAAAGTTTTCCTGTCAGTGTTCTTTCTGTAGAAGACTCAATATGGGTTTTCAGGTACTGAACCAAAGCATATAACCACATCTAATTATTGTGCATTTCACATTATCATTCTAAATGAATAAACATCTCCTGTTTTAAGCCAAATAAGTGTAATAAGCACATACACGATAAAATGTGAGTTTAAGAATTAAAGACACAAATCAATGCATTTAGATTTATGGCTGCTGTGAGTGCTCAGATAATAAAAATAATGTACATCTACTTTTTTGTCACTGTTATACTAGTGAATTAATTTCTTGATATCTGTGATGCATATAAGCATCAGAGGTATTTTTTGTGAATCAGAATTTTGATTTTTCTGAATTTTGTGCAATAAAAATTGTCAGCCATTAAACTATGTTGGAAGTTTTGGGCATTTTCATAGACAGCACTGTCCTGATAGAAACCGTAGCCATGCTGGAGGGTAGAAATTTTACTTCCAAGCTTCACCCACAAGTTTCCAAATTACAGTGTTTCTCATAGTACATTGTGTTTATCTTCACAGTGATGTTGTCTTTTATTTTGGTATGATTCGATTTGCAGTAAAATAGTTGATGGCTTTGTGATAGTGTCAAAAGTGTAATTAGATGCAAGGGTGCTTGTCGCACATTACTTTGTAATCAAGACCTATTTTCAAGAAAAAATTACTTCTGAATAGCTTCCGTGACAGAGCAAATGTTCTGAATGGCCATTGCTGTTTGTTTAGTGGATATGGGTCAAACCTTTCTTGCAGCATTTGGATCAAAACCATCCTGGTAAATATATTGGCATTTCTAATGTAAATTATTTGAGGGTAACTGCTTAGAACATTACAGCATGTACTATTTTAACCTAGCAAATATCTGTAGTTAGCAATTTTTTTTTAAGGTTTAATCTGATTTCACAAGTTGAAAGGAAAGGGTCGTTAATAAATACAAAGGAATTTTTTTTACTGTCATGATTGGTACGTACCAGAAGAAAAACTATTTCTTCATGACTTGGAGTTGAAAATGGGCAGTACTAGTTGAAAACTACTGATATAGAAGAAGAACAAACTTCATTATATGATTTGAATTTGAACAAAACAAAACCAAAATCATCTAGTTAACTCAGAGATTTTCTCCAGATATGTACTGTCAAATTAATCCCGTTTTTCAGTCTATTTTTTAATTCATATTTAATTCATCTAAACCATAAAATCCTACTTAATTCATATAAATGAATATATTCATACAGTAACTGCCTAGCTAATCTAAACATTTTATCATCATTAAACCTCATTATTATAAATTAGCTGTTATTTAACAGCATTTTCTATTCCAATTAAATATTGTTTGGATAAAATTAACATACTGTCTAATTATTCTTATGTGAACACTGTAAACTGTAACTGAAGAAAAAAATGTTCTGTTACTCTCTACCTGTTTTACTCACTGCGCTTATAAATTCAGCTACTTATAAATTCTCAATTATTCTGAATCACACAGAATCACAGAACAAACCAGGCTGGAAAAGACCTCTGAGATCATCAAGTCCAACCTATCACCTAACCCTTCTAATTAACTAAATCATGTCACTAAGTGCCTCATCCAGCCTCCTTTTAAACACCTCCAGGGATGTGACCCAACCACCGCCCCAGGCAGCCCATTCCAGTGGGCAATCACTCTTTCCATGAAGAACTTCTTCCTAATGTCCACCCTAAATCTACCCTGGCACAGTTTGAGACTGTGCCCTCTTATTCTGTCAGTGGATGCCTGGGAGAAGACACCAACCCCCACCTGGCTACAACCTCCTTTCAGGTAGTTGTAGAGAGCAATAAGGTCTCCCCTGAGCCTTCTCATCTCCAGGATGAACAACGCCAGCTCCCTCAGCCACTCCTCATAAGGCTTGTGCTCAAGCCCCCCTCACCAGCATTGTTGCCCTTCTCCTGGACATATTCAAGCACATCAACATCTTTCTTAAATTGAGGGGCCCAGAACTGGACACAGTATTCAACTAGTGCTGAGTACAGGTGCAGAATGACTTCCCTGGTCCTGCTGGTCACGCTAGTCCTGATAAAGGCCAGGATGCTGTTGGCCTTTTTGGCCACCTGGGCACACTGCTGTTCATATTCAGTCAGCTCTTGACCAGTACCCCCAGGTCCCTCTGCCTGGCTGCTCTCCACACATTCTGTCCCCGGCCTGGGGGGGCCTGTAGGGGACCCTACATGGGGTTGTTGTGGCCAAAGTGCAGAACCTGGCACTTGGACTTGTTAAAAACTGTAAACTATTTAATGAAATGTAATCACCATTTGAGAAACAATGCACTGTTTCTGCAAACAAACCTCCTATTGTTTACAAAGTTGTGTGGCTTGTAAATTTATTTGCTTATAAAGCCTTGTAACTAAAAGTTATATTGAGTGGGATCTCTGACTCCTACTTTAAATGCGAGCTTAATAGGGGAATCAGATAGTTGTCTGACAAACAGCCCCAGAAAACAAAATCCTCAGTATCCACAGAACTACAGCAATTCGACCTTCCCCAGAATAGCTACCATATACTTCACCTGCATGCCAGGGGCATTACTTCAAGGATTCAATGAGGCATTCAGTGTGAACCTGAGCAGACGCACCCACTGGCACAACAGAAAGTTGGCAGCTATGGTTCTCCGTGAAAGGTACAGGGCAGTCAACAGACCCATGTGGGGACAGAGAAAATCCTCTGCCTCCTACTGAGGAGCTACTGATATTCATGCACTACTTTCAGTATTGTTGGCATGAATGAAGATCACTTCAACCTAAAATACTATGCCAAAATTTTACTCATTCTTAAAATATAAAAGTTAATAAATTGGAAAAAAAGATTATCTGTACTGAAATGGATGAAAAATGCCTTTTAAATGGATTTACATTCTCTTTTTTTTTTTCTTTTTTTTTTTTCTTCTTGTAGATGACAGTCATGTCCCACTCAAAGGATCTCAAGGATGACTTCCACAGTGACACTGTACTTTCTATTTTAAATGAACAGCGCATTCGGGGCATTTTATGTGATGTCACCATAATTGTGGAAGATACCAAATTTAAAGCCCATAGTAACGTGCTGGCAGCTTCAAGCCTTTACTTTAAAAACATTTTTTGGAGTCGTACTATCTGTATTTCAGGCCATGTACTGGAGTTAGATGATCTCAAAGCTGAAGTGTTTACAGAAATACTGAATTACATCTATAGTTCCACAGTAGTTGTTAAGAGGCAAGAGACAGTAACAGACCTTGCAGCTGCAGGGAAAAAACTGGGAATATCATTTTTAGAAGATCTTACAGATGTTAATTTTTCAAGTTCTCCTTGCCCCTATGCATATTGCATTAATGAAAAAGGGACCGTCAAAGAGGAAAAACATGAAAAGAGACATGAAGACTCTGCTGTGACAAATGGACCACGAATTACAAATGCATTTTCAATTTTTGAAACAGAAAACAGTATGTTTTCTCCACTTGACTTAAGGGCAAACTTTAAAAAGGTATCTGAGGCAATACAAGATCACAATGTAAGCCTCAACAGAAGTGACATTTGCAAAGATACTGAGCCAGCCAGCACACTGGCTGAACACTCCTATGCAGTTTCTTCTGGAGGAGATACTTCTCAAGGAACACCTTTTATTGAGCAGGCCAGGAGCCCTTCATACAAGGCAGGTGAAGACCACTATGAAGATGTCCAAGCCACACCACTTGTTCAGCCAGGAAAACAAGCAGGTAGTACTCGTAAGACAGTCCTTAAGTCCCAGGGCACTGGCTTGTCTATAGCAAAAGCACCAGCCTCTGTAGCAACCACTACAAAAGCCCAGCATGAGGCAGTTACTGATCAGCCAATTACTTCCTTTCCGAAACCTCAGAATAAAGCAGGAGATCTCCATTCATCCAGAGAAGATGAGAACAATTCTGCTAATGTCTCTGGATCCACACCAACTGTCATTCCACCTGTTTACAATTGTAACTGTTGTGCAAAATCATTCAGTGACAGGGCATTACTGAGCACTCATCTTCAGCTCCATTCAGAGCATCAGGAAACTTTCACATGCAAATACTGCAGCAAACAATTTGCAAATCTAAATGTATTGGAAAGTCATGAACAAGTCTGCACAAGATCAAGTGGCTTATCAGTTCAGAACGGAAAGGAACAGAACTTTGCAGGTAACTATACTGCTACAGACAGAAAGAGTGGAAGTTCATATGCAAATGCAGAGCCTCTGCTGTCTGAAAACAATATGACTGATTACTCTAATGCAAACTGCACTTTACCAGAAACAGATCATTTGATTAAAGTCGTTGATGGGCAGATATTATATACTTGCATCGTTTGCAAGCGTAGTTATGTAACATTGTCTAGCCTTCGAAGGCATGCAAACGTGCATTCCTGGAGAAGAACATATCCTTGTCACTACTGCAATAAAGTATTTGCATTAGCTGAGTATCGCACCAGACATGAGATCTGGCACACTGGAGAGAGACGGTATCAGTGCATTTTCTGTCTGGAGACTTTTATGACTTACTATATACTAAAAAATCATCAGAAGTCTTTCCATGCAATTGACCATCGCCTCTCAGTAAATAAGAAGACAGCCAACGGAGGCTTAAAACCAAGCGTATACCCCTACAAGCTTTATCGACTTCTGCCCATGAAATGCAGACGACTGCCTTATAAGTCCTACCAAAATTCTTCATATGAAAATGTTCAAGCAAGTACCCAGGCTAATGAAATTGCTTCTACTAACTGTTTCATTCCAACTTCTCTTAGCTCTGAGCTACCACCACTGAATTTTCAAAGTAATATCATACCGAACAACAGACCTCTTGCCATCGATACATCTTCATGTAATGATACAGCATCTTCTGTGAATACTCAGAATGCATCCTCCTGGGGAGCAGGTATCTTAAATTCTGACCTGCAAAGGAACTTTTGTACA
>VWYK01126893.1:0-16908 GCA_013399775.1 Semnornis frantzii | reverse complement strand
GAAGGGGGCCTACAGGGAGCTGGAGTGGGACTATTTGTAGTGGCCTGTGGTGATGGGACAAGTGGCAATGGGTTTAAACTAGAGCAGGGTAGATTTAAGTTAGACATTAAAAAGAAGTTCTTTGCTATGAGGGTGATGAGGCACTTGAACATGTTGCCCAGAGAAGCTGTGAATGCCTCATCCCTGGAAGTGTTTAAAACCAGCTTGGATGAGGCCTTGAGCAACCCAGCCTAGTGGAAAAGTGTCCCTGCCCATGACAGAGGGGGTAGGAACTAGATGATCTTTAAGGTCCCTTCCAACTCAAGTCATTCTGTGACTCTATGATGCCTGACCTACATGTGCCCAGCAGACAAATCTTGTACTATGTGAAATGCCTCAAGCTGCAGTTTGTGCCTCTGTGTCAAGACATCTTATGCCAAGTCCTGTTGAGGGACCAGAATTAACTCATACAATGAGTTCTTGTAAAGAGAAAGGTAATGCCAAAGCTCATATTCAATATCTAATTAAATATTTTTCCTAATGCATAAAGTATGTGAAACCTGACTTCAGTCTCCTGGGAGCAGGTTGGTAAAGAATAGCATTGCAAATATTTATTTACTTCTCTTGTCCCTCACTGCCTTTCTTTCAATGGCTCTGCAAAACTGCATGAAAGCTACAGGGGAGGATAAAAGCCCCCTGGGAAACCCTTTGTATGGGGATGAATTGGAAAAACAAACTCTTGGGTGCTCATTTGCCATTGCTTTTCATGTCACGTGCAGAAAATGACTGAGGCGTCTGCGACTCTAATTCCCTTTGTCCCAGTTGTAAAGCAGATCAGCACAACAGGAGAGGCACAAGGCCAGGGAAGCCAGAGGTGGAAAGCAGGCACCATTCAGTGAATTAATTTTCAGTCATTCCAGAATTGCTTGCTCCTTTTCTTCTCTGTGGATTTTTAATGAACGAACCAAACCCTATGGTCCCTAGGACATGTTTCCGTTAAGTGCTGCTGCTGAAGGCATGCTAAGCACAGTGGCAGCGGTGGGGAACTGGAATGTTTCCCACTGTCACACTGGGTCCCCTGTCACTGCAAGTGGGAGGACAGAGAGCACATCACCACAGACTTGCATGCATTAGAAAACCAACATTGAAGAATCTGTCTTGTCTTCCTCTATTTTACAGCTGAACTTTGAGATAAAAATCCTAGACATCTTTCACACTGAACTGTTGTTTTGTTTTGGTTTGGTTTTTGACAGATGTTTATTATTCTGATTTGGATTGCATCATTTCCTCTTTATTATCTTTTGCCTAAACACAGTTAGATTTGTGCATGTGTCAATCAAATCAGAGGTATTTGAAAGACTTAACATATTTTAGCTGCCGGCTCAGGAGTATAACCCTTCAGTCCATTGCCTGGCTTAGAAGCCCCTCTCACTGCAGAAGAAAAACTTTGTTACCCAGCTAAAAGGAAAATGGAAATTTTCAATATCTCACCACAGCTTTTGTAATGTATTTCCAGGTTGTCCTCTTTGCAGACTGTGTGCGTAGGCCATTCTGTGCTGACATCGATGTAAAGCAGGACTAAGGTGAGAACAAGGACATTTGCTGTCTTCATGGTGGTGGTGGTAGCTTGCAGGATGAATTCTCTGTCTCTTGCTCACCCTCTGGAGGGAGATGTTTCTTTCTTTCTTCCAGGGAGGCAGGCGTTAGTACATCCACGCCTGCAGAAGGGTTAAAGTGAGCCAAGACAGTGTTAGCTTACCACGCTGTGGTACAAACGAGAGGCTAATCAGAACTGGAGGGTGCTGTTTCCGCGTGCTTGGACTTCTGCTTTCTGCTTCATGTTAGTTTAAACTAATGACAAATGAGCTAATCGCACCTCCTCGCTGCATGGCATAGCCCTGCCTTGGTTCTGCTGCAACAAGGCAGCAAACTGTTTTGGTTTACTCTTGCTGCCAGATTCTTCTCTTGAAGCCAAAGCATTTGGGTCAAGGCTTCAGACAGGCTCCTTTGGCCGTAAAAGATCATGATCCAAATTACCCCATTTTAATTATGCAAAGTCAGACCAGGTTGAGCAGATTGGTTCCTATGTTCTTTTCTGTGGTAACCAGTGATAGGACAAACTAGTGGGTGCAAACTAGGACACAGAAGATTTCACTTAGGGAAAAACTTTACTTTGAGAGTGCTGGAGCATGGGACCAGGCTGCCAAGAGAGCTTGTGGAGTCTCCTTCTATGGAGACTTTGGGTTGTGGAGTCTCCTTCTATGGAGACTTTCAAAGTCCAGCTGGACTTGTTCCTGTGCAGCCTGGTCTGGAAGAACTTATGTTAACAAGGGGGTTGGACTAGATGATCTCCAGAAGTCTCTTCCAACTCCTCTCACTCTGAAATTCTTCTTAATAACAAAAATGTCTGTTGGAGGGAAGAGAAGTGTCTGATGAAGCTGACACCAAACAAGCAATCCTTGAAACTTTGAGGATGAAGCACAATGTCCAAATCACTTTTTCTTTCTTTCTTAAGGAATTATATCATTATGGTTCTTCATTTGAAATGTTAATTTAATGCTGAACAACAGTGAATGAAACAAATCAAATTAGAAGTCAAATGCTTCAAGATCCACTAAGTAAACCAAATCAGGCTCAGCACTGCTCCTGAGATAAAAATCATTGAAAACTGTGTTTTACATGCCATACGTGCTTGCCCTCCTCTTACTCTTTTCTGAATGCCTGCTTGTTCATACTGTTGGGAACAGATTACTGGGTTAACTGGAGTCTTGGTCTGAGCTGGAATGGTTTCCCTGAACATTAGGTTTGTTCTTTACTTCTGTCTGCCCACCCCATTCTGTTGGAACAGTGTTGTTGATTCTCACAGTTGACTTTCAGCAGTCATTCATCTTTGTAAAACCCCTGTAGTGCCTGCTCTGTAGGTATCCAGGAGTCTAAGCCTTGCTTTGCAGTGATTTCAGTTTAAGCAAAAGCAGATATCCTGGAAAAAGTGGAACAATACTGGGCTTCTGGGATTCAAGCTTCCAGTAGGATGGCTGGAGTAGATCTAGCAGAAACTGACCTTGTAGATGAGCTCAGGAGCTCTGCTACACCCAAGCAAGTGTCTGCACCATTTCTCCATCTGCTGCATCATACACTCTTGCTCTTTTGAGACAGTTATTTAATCCTTTTTTTCTGGCAGTGCTCCTGACACTGACTCAATATGAGAAGTCACAGAAATTTTTGGTGGGTGCGAGGCTGGAACGTGTGTCTCGAGCAGTGTTTTGGATAGCTGATGTTCCGAGGGGGAACAGCCACCGTGGCTCCTGTTTGGAGAGGAGTGCTGCCGCTTCCACTCTGCCCCACTGTGTTGTTCCCAGTGGGAAGGGAAGTTTACTTCAAGTGGCTCAAGTTTACAACGTGTACTCCAGACACTGTTTCACTGTTTCATTCCCTTTGCAATCCTTGTATCTCCTAGAAAGAGCTTTATTACCAACTCCATCTGTTCCGAGAACTGCTTTACCTTCAAACAGCCGAAGCCTGTGGGATGAGAAGCTACATCTAAAAGAAGTGGTATCGGCGCTGGCAGTGGGAATTCTGTTTTGGCAGTTTGATTTAGCTGGCCAGCAAGCTTGTTTCTTTATCTTGCCTGATTGAAGGCTTTGACCATTGAGATAACCATCTCAAAAATGCCTGTCAACAAAGCTATTAACTTAAATAGAGGCAGCGGCTTCATGTATCGAGAGCGCTGTTTATCTAGTTTGCATGCTTCTACAGTATTAAAGAGTGAAAAAGCCTTTTGTTCCTTTTCAAGAAGATTATTCTGTCTTTAATGTAATTGGGAAGAGGAGCAGATACAAAACCAGCAGATTTGGAAGCAGATAAATCATACACCAGTGTCTGTAATGTCTTGGCCTGGCTGATATAACTATCAGCAAATCACACACCCTCAAGTAGCTTATATCACCTGCTTCTCACACCTATAACTAATAGTCAGTAGCAGCTTCTTGGAGAAAGTATAGAAATAAAGAGGGATTTGGGGGGATGGTGACTCCGCCACTGCCCTGGGCAACCTGTTCCAACACCAGACATGCTTTTGGGGAAGATATTTTTCCTCATGTCCAACATAACCAACCAGCACTCTGGCACAGATTAAGGCCATTTCCTCTTGTCCTGTTTCAGGTCACTAAGACTAATTATTCTACATTAGTTTTGATTCCTCTATCTACCTCCAATAAATGCAAGCAGCTTAATATCTGATGTGCAAACTTCATGAAGCTACATGTACCATGCTCTATGTTGTGTTCAGACAACATCCTTGTCCTCAAACCCTTTTAATTAGTCTCTGGGCTCCCTGCAGAGGTTTAGCCAGTCATGAGGCCAGATCCTGTTCCTATGACTGCAACAACACTATGATTTTAGCCAAGTGGTTGTGTTTGCAAAACCATTTCAAGTATAGACCTGGATAAAGTTTCACCTGATCTCAGCAATGAGGTTTACTCTTTAGAATTTCTTCAAATAAAAGATTTTTTTTTCTTCTGTGGTGCAAGTCCAGTACAAAGTAAGTTCTAACCAGAGTTTGTGTTTTTTTTTCTTTCAATCTTTGTATGCTTGTATCATACAATTAAACTTCTCAACAGGGAAAGCTTGACATTAAAAACTTCACTGGTTTATTTTCCTTTTTGTCTTGCAGCTCTCTGAACAAAAACTTTATGCTTCATATTTCTCAGCATGGGGCTCCTGACAATGAAAATTTCTCAGCAAGTAGATGAGAGTTTTCAGAGGAGAGTTTTCACTCTTAATGAAACTCAATTTCTCCTGCACTTGTAACAGCATATTTAATATCTTAGTTAAACAGCAGGACTTTGAAGTGCAATACTGACTTGGAAAGGTTTTGTTGGCGGGATCAGGGAGTAATCGGGCATCCTCGACCACCGGCATAGGGGCTGCTGGCATGAAGATGAGTCAGCATATAGCCTGGTGACCAAGAAGACCAACAGCATCCTGGTCTGGATCAGCAGTAGCATGACCAGAATGAGGGCAGAGACCATCTCTTGGTACTCAGCACTGGTGAGGCCACATCTTGAGTACTGCGTTCAGTTTTGAGTCCCTCACGCCAAGAAGGACATTGAGTGTGTCCAGAGAAGGGCAACGAAGCTGATGAAGGGCCTGGAGAACAGGTCTTGTAAGGAGCAGCTGAGGGAACTGTATTTGTTCAGCCTGCAGAAAAGGAGGCTATGCAAAGGCTTTATTGCTCTCTACAACTCCCTGAAAGGAGATTGGAGCCAGGTGGGGGGGCTGGTCTCTTCTCCCTGTTAACAAGTGGTAGGACAAGAAGAAACAGCCTCAGGTTGTGCCAGGGAAGATTTACGTTGCACATTAGGAACAATTTCACCCCCAGAAGTGTTGTGAGCCCTGGAACAGGCTGCCCAGGGCAGGGCCGGACTCCCCATCCCTGAAAGGCTTTAAATGCCTTGTAGATGCGGTGCAGAAAGACACAGTTTAGTGGTGACCTGGTAGAGCTGGGTTAACAGTTGGGCTTGATGGTCTCAGAGGTCTCTTCCAAGCAAAATGATTCAGTGATTTTGTGAATACAAGGTATTGTGCCCCACTTGTGATGTGGCTCAGGTGACATGTATCCCTGTGCAGAGTGGCTGAGTGTTCAGGATGCTATTCTTGAATGAGCATTTTCGTGTCTGTCAGCTCTTCCTCAGCACACACCTTTGACTGAGGGAATGGAAATGAGGAAACCAACACTTGGCACCACGTGGAGCAGAGGTAGCAATAGATGGATACATTTCTTTGTGGTTTGCATTGCATGTTTGTGATGCAAAGGTACACAAGCCTAAGGCTGATGAAAAGAAATTCTGGCCTTGGAGTCATATGGCCTCTCAAATCATAGCAGGGGTAGAAGTGGTGCAAAGTGAAAAGCCTTCATCTGCTTCTGCAGCTTTGGTTTCACCAACTCGATAGCCATGTGGATTTATTACAATGGCAGTTGAGTTTTGAGGTGGGTGGGAGTTTTCCAGTGAATGCTGATCTCAGAAAATGCTTTGCTGAGTTCAAGACTTCTTGTGGAAGTGCTGGTGCTGTGTGGCTGGAATGTGCATACCAGCAATATGGGGAGTTTTCTCACCATCAAGATCAAACACTGCAGTTAGCAGAATGCTCCACTTCTAGAAGCTCACATAAAGGCTGAAGAATATTTTTACTTCTTCTGAGGCTGGAATTCAAAGCAGCCACTTAGGTGGGGATTTCTGCTGGGCTAACAGACTCTGAGCTGCCACGGGGATGGCCTCTGTTCAGGAGAAGCTTTAAGCCTTCAAGCTGCAAAGGGATGAGAGAGAGTTTCATGTTGCTGTGCTGTCCTTTTGGTGAACTGTCTCTTCATGCACTGCTGTGGCAGCAATATGCTGAGGAACTGCTTTGATGAGGAACCTTTAATTAGCTAAGGAAACAGCCTCTAGCCTATACATGACCTTAGCAGGTGTCGTGATGTCAGGAGTCAGTCTCTGCTGTGTTACTTCATGGCTGTGCATCATGAGCAGTTCTTTGGCCAGGCAATATGTCTAAACCAGTGTTGAATAAGAGTCTCTGTGGATCAGTGGTCTCTATTACACGGCCTTCTGGTTGGAGTGAATTTGTTTGCCCACATTACGGTGCTGCTGTGCAACCTCGGATCAATGAGGCTGGTGCTGGTTAGACAGTAAGAAACAGCACACCAAGACGGTCGAAGTGAGGTGTGCTGTTGGCTTTTTTAACTGTTAAAAATGGGTGTTTCTCAATCCTGGCTAATGGAGTTCACTCTGTGCTTAATTGGGAAGTTACTCTCTCTGTAGAGTAAGCTCAGGAAATGTTCAACAGCATCTGGGTGTTCCTTTCATAATATGCCCTGGATCTTGTGGCAGAGCATATGTAGCAAAGAACTAGTTAATGTTTGATGTAAGCAATGGAGTTTCTAACCCTACAGAGAAATTCCATTTACAGGTGACTCAACAGGGCAGTAAGTGATATCTACAGATACCAAATATCTATAGCCAAATGCATACAGTGAAGTGGTGCGAAATTACCTTGTTGCACAAGTACTGTATTGGGGAACTTGGCAGCTCAGCAGGGGTTTGGACTGAATAGTCATCCACAAGCAGGAATGAAAGTCCAAAATATCTGCCCTTGTGCTTCTGGATCGCCTAGCACTGATGGTCTTTCTACTCTAAAGTGATTCAGTTTGTCCACCGAGAGATCTGTAAGACAGTGACTGAAAATCAAGGTCTCTTACCAGCAACAGGCATTGTGAACAAACAGTTTAGCCCTTTCAGACAAGAAAGCAGGGCTTAAAATAGGCAGAAATTTTGGATTTCATCAACCTGCTTTGCCATTTGCTCCATTTCAGTACCTGTGCATTCCTTAGTCTGTATTTCTCCTCTCCTTTCTTTACTGGCAGGTGGTGAAATTGGATTTGTTTGGTAGCAGGGAAAAAAGGAGGTGAAGGAACTACAGCTGAAGGAAAACTAAGTTTCAAATGGATTCTGATAGATTTTAGGGACTGAATTTCAGAGTGGTCAGACTACTGCCAAAAAGTTGTGAGCCTGATTTTCATAGCTCTTGCTGCTGTTCTCTCAGCAGAAGTGTGTCTGCTAAGAGAGTTTGCAGCTGCTTCTAGTGAAGCTATTCCTGAGTTTATCCTGCTGTTCTTAGACTGTAAAACCCTAGAGTTTCTGACTGGCCCCTTATCATCAGCACCATGCCAACAATGAGAACACAGAGAGGTCTCTTTCTTGGTAGTTTGTGCCATTCCAAATGCTGCTTCGATCAAAGACGTTGCTCCCTTTGTGCTGAGCATCGCTGGAATTGTGCAGAGGGCTGGGCTGCAGCAATCAAATCTACCAGAAGGGAGCAGAACCTGGTACAGGCTTCTGTTTCCTACATCTATCCCTCTGTCGTGATATGGAAGTGGTAGAGGGATGGCTTCAGATGAGACAAGGGGTTCAGATTTAGTGCACTCTGAGTTTTGCTGTCCTGAGGGTGCCAGTGCAGGGAGCTGCTCCCTGCACTGTTACCTCAGTCAGCTGCTCCAGCAGGCACAGGTTGATGTGGATTGCATCCGGTGGATCTGAGTGCAGTCTGTGATGGGATTTTTGCCAAGGCAACAATTATAGAGGTGGGATTAGATGTGTGAAGGGCCATTGCCAGTTCTCTAATGCTTCCAGAGAGGATGATGTGAGCCATTTTAGAATGAGACTGCTACTCCTGCTCTGTGTCAGGAGCAGGACAGCAGGAATTCTTCCTTAGTGGTACAAAAAGGTAAAGAATTCCAGAAGCAGATAACCGTTATCTGTGTGTTGCCCCTGGTTGCTGCTGAGACAAAACAGTAAGAAAAACATCATCTTTGGTCCAGAGCTTGGCTGGAAATCACACGGCAGTTGCCTCTTAGGAAGCCAAACTTGCTTTCTCTAAGAATTTCTTAGGTATGGGGCAAGAAATATATTAGGGTAAGCTGCTTTTTCTCAGTGGGTGTTCAGAGAGCACCACCTGGGAGAGCTTCCAGCTCATTCTAGCTTCTGTTTCCTTAATAGAAGTCTGTATGGATCAGACCTACAAGGTATTGCTAGTATGCAGGATCTAAAATCAATGACTGGACTTTCTTGTCCCAAGAGTCAGCATGCATATCTTTCTTCAGAAAAGCCTGTTCAGCTGTCTTTTATAGTTTTTTTTTTCTTCCAGGTAGGCAAATACAGGCTTTCTGGGTTAGAAAATTACAGTTTGGACTAGCTAAGCTAAAGTTGGATATTGCTGAGATCAAAAAAAGTGGGATTTTTTTTAGACTTTCCTCTGGCAGAAAGTTAGATTCACTAACTGTCTTGGTCAAAGCCTGTCTGAATTCATTTCCTAGCAGAAACGTGCTCATCTTTCCTCCCACTTCTGCTGCAATCTCTTCCAGAAGACTGGTGGTGGTGGGAAGGAGCAATTGCATTGGTTTTGAGGACTTGGTTTGCTGTGAGCACCCCAGCCCAAGCTCTGTCCTGGCTGGAAGGAATGACGTGAGGAAATAAGATTGCAGAGCCTGGAGAGATGCTTTGCAGACCACCTGGCGTTCAGATTCCTGGCACTGCTCACACTTCTCTCTGTAGGAAATCCATGTTCCATGTGAAGCTCAGGTCACATGAGAAAACGAATTTTGGCAGGAATATTATGAGTCCCTACTGATCTGCCAACAAATCCACCCCAAGCATCTTGCTCCATGGCTCCACGCTTAGAATAGAGCAGCACAACTGACAGCCCAGCGTAGGAAAAAAAATGTACTTACAGAAGTGCCTGGAGGTGGCTTCTGCAGACATTCCCATGAGCCAATGGTGCTGCAGGCTGACTTTCCTTAGCACTGTGTTCTCCTTTTACAAAGGAATAAAAGGCAAGGGCTGTGGAAGGGCTTGGAAGCAATAAGAATTAAGGTGGCAGGGAAAAGGAGATGTTCCTCCTTAGGACAGTAGGAGGATTGAAAACTAGCAAGACTTCAGTTCTCCTGGGTGCTGCTTAGTCCTTCAAAAAATGTAAAACTGTAGGGACAATTGATCCTTCTGTGCTGACCTGACCTCCTCTGGCATCATTAGTAGCAACTGCTGAGATGTTGCTGTGTGCATTTAAGTGCCATTTTGTGCATTGTTTTTCCCAAAATACCTTGGCTTCTGAGCTAGGTGCATAAAGAAAACAAAACCCAAAATGACTCTGGCATGATTGTAAGTGTAAATAAGCAGCTATGGAGCTATGCAGGACCCATGGTGGGGAAAATGATCTGATTTTATTTTCTTCCTCTTTTGCCTTTTGTGTTAGATGCTCCATTAGCATCTTTATGTGGGGTGCTCAGAAATTTTATTCCACTGAGCCTATCTGGGAATTGTGAAGTCTCTTGATTGCAGAAAATGCAGAGGTTTGAGATGGGTTGTCAACAATTTGCAATGCTTTAATATCCCTTCAAGGTGACTGGACGTGCCACTTGGAGCAGTATAGAAGAGCAGGACTTCCTTTTCAGGCCACCGACTGTTGAAAGTGTGAAATTAGATATGTGAATCAAAGCTCCTGTATGCATAAACCCAAACATACCTATGGAAGACTCTGGTTTTCAGGGTTACTACTGTGAGATCTGTGGGTGCTCAAGGCTGAAACTCTGAGCTGTGGTGTTTCCTTTCTATTTGGATGACCTAAGTTCCATTAAGAGAAAATTAGATATACCTAATTAGTCCCTGGGCTGGGGAACACCCTGGGGGAAAAAAAAAAGAAAAAAAAAAGAAAAAAAAAAGACAAAAGCCTTTAAAAAGTCCTTTAGAATCCAGAGAGGAGAAAAGGAACTGAGTGTGATGGCATATATCCCTCCCTTAGGAGTCATGAAAACGGTATGGGTCATTGAGAGTGGGACAGTGTTTTGTTTTCCTTCAGATTGTCTCATCCAGTGCTCTCCTGTCTTTACGAGAATAAGCAATGATGGCAGGCAGGAATCCGAGGGCAGAGGTTGTGACATGCTTGAGGTCTGCAGTCCAGGAGCTGATTTTTCCTCTCTTTATGTGTTTTGGGACTTTCTCTGCTTTGTGACTCTCAAGGAATGGGAGGACATTGGCTCATTTGTGGGAAGTGTTTCTGCTCCCAATTTGCACTAGCCAAATATGTGAGCAGCAAGAAAAGGCAGCAAAAGCGCTGCAGGAGCCAGGCAGCTATTTCAAAAGCAGTCCTTGGTGCAAGAACGCCTGCTCGAGGCTGAATGGGAACAACACACACCTGGAGTGCGTTAAGATGGCTGTGACCATCATGTTGAGGGAAGTTCTCTTTCTCCTCTTCATTGCCCTATTGAGACCACATCTCAAGTACTGTGCCCAGTGCTGGAATCTCCTCTTCTACAGAGACAAGGAACTACTGTAGAGAATCCAACAGAGAGTGTGAAGATACCGAGGGGGCTGAGAGACCTGGGACTCTTTAGCCTGGAGAGGAGCAGAGTGAGAGGGGATTCTTCTCAATGTTGATCAATAGCTAAAGGGTGAGGTGCAAGAGAATGGGCCCAAACTTTTTTCAGTGGTGCTCAGTCACAGGGCAAAGGGCAATGATCACAAACCGGAACCCAGGATGCTCTATCTGAACATGAGGAATTTTGCTGTGAGGGTGTCAGAGCACTGGGTCAGGCTGCCCCAGAGAGGTTGTGGAGTCTCCTTCTCTGGAGAGATTCAATGCTCACCTGGATGTTGTGATTCTGGGCAACCTGATGTGGGTGACCCTGCTTTAGCAGTGGGACTAGACTAGATGGTCTCCAGAGGTCCAGCTACATGCAACTGTCAGGATTAAAAAGGACAAGGCATAAAAGCCATGCACGGCAAGGAGCACAAGCATGTTGGAATTTTTCCCTTAAGGCTTTGCCCGGATGTGCCTTGCTGACGTTGAAGCTTCCTCTTACATTTTTAGACTCCTTTTCCCAGAAACGGGCTATGAGCCCTCCCTGTTCAGAGGAGTGAAAGAGAAAAGAGGGATGGCCAGGTCCTGCTGGAGATGTCCTCGATGCCTGCACTCATCTATTTCTATGAGAACCACCTGATGGTGCTGTTTGTCCAAGTTCCCGGCTGCGACGGGCGCTTAGCCTGCAGAGCTGTGGACCTGCATGTAGATCTGCTTTAGCACAGGGTATTTAATTAATAAATAAATGATAAAAAAAGGTCTCCATCACCCACCTGGATCTGCTGGTGGGAGCTCACCTTTCTGTGAGGCCTCAGGGCAACAACAGACGGGGATTTAAAGATCCATTTCAAGCAAGTACCTTGCAAAACGTCTGGGGGAGGCCAGGTTTGGGTGTCTGCATTTTGTGGAGGCTGACAGTGGCTTGCTAGGTTTTCCTAATTTATTTCGTATTCTTGTCACAGTTTCCATTGTGGAGCTTTCCCATATGAGGATTAACCATCAGAAGCGGTGCAGTGCAGCACTGGCAACCTCCCTGGAAATCACGTAGCCTGAATAATGATGAGAGCTGAATGCAGGACAGAAAATCCACTCTTCTGTTACCTAAACCAGCACTAGGTAACACCACTCCAGACAAATAACAGCGCTCGGTGACTTCCCCCCTATTCTTACAGCCTTCCTTCCTAGCAAATTCAGCTCCATTGCTGCAGAGGCTTTCTTCAAGACATGCAGGGAAGGCAAGCGATGCAAACTGGGGGGATGCTTGTGCCCAGTCCCAGGCACTTATAGGGAGGGCCAGGCTCCCCACTTGCTCTAGAGGGTGCAGGCTTGTGATCGTCAGCTCAGTTAACAAAACTGGTGAAGGGTGTAGGACACAAGCCTTGTGAGGAGCAGCTGAGGAAAGTGGAGTTGTTTACCCTGGAGAAGAGGACATTCTTGCTCTCTACAGGTCCCTGACAGGAGGTTGGAGAGAGGTGAGGATCAGTCTCATCTACCAAGTAACAAACCATATGACAAGAGGAAAAGCCCTGAAGTTGCACCAGGGGAGGTTTAGTTCAGGCATTAGGAAAAATGTCTTCCTCAAAAGGGTTGTCAAACTCTGGAACAGGCAGTGGTAGAGTATCCATCTGTGGAGCAATTTAAATGTGTAGGTGTGCTTCTGAGTGATGTGGTTTAATGGCGACATGGCAGTGTTGGGTTACCAGTTAGACCTGATGATCCTGAAAGTCTTTTCCAGCCAAAATGATTCTGTGATTCTATGACTAGTGGCGTGGTACTTTGCAGTGTAGCTGTGGTGGAAGGAGGCCAGTGGGGGGAGAACAAACCATCTCACCTTTCTGCCATGGCCAGTTTATTGTGACAGAAGGAAGGGAATAAAATGTAGCCCACGTTGCCCTGCTAACTCCTACTGCCACAGGCAGTATTGCCAGTGGGTCCCTCTGAGGTGAACAGGCTGGCTTCTCATTTGTTTCTCACTGTCAGGATGATGAGTCCAACTAGATTCCTTTCTGTTTATGTTTGCTGCTTGTCTGTGCTGACAAAACATGCATAGTTTGTAGCTCCCTTGCTTCAGATGGCTGCTGTTCCATTTTAATGTGAGGCGCTTCGTCGGAGGTCATTTTCTCAGTATGTTGCTGGGCAATTTACAAATAGGATCTGATGAATATTTCATCATTGTTCACCAGGAATGCTGTTGAAGTGTAGAACTTTCATGGCAGCGAGTCAGGACGTGACGCACTCAACCTGAAATTGTTTCCTTGCATCTCTCATCAGACGTGCTAATTGCGAATGTTGGGGAGGTGAAGCTGGTGGAAGGGGGAGGAATACATATATATGTATATTAACATAATAATGCTCTTTGTCTCACCTTGATTTTACTTTAAATATCCATGGAATCAGTGCTGTCTGGGGAGGAGGCTCTGCTGCTGAAATAACAAGAGCAGCCAGCTCTTCCCAGTCTCTCTAAGAGCAATATCCAGGCTGGCTTTCCTTCCCATAGTGCCACACCTCCAGATGGGAGGTGCTGCTGGACTTGGAGACTCCCTCAAGTGCCAGGAAGAGTGACTACTTGCCGTGGAGTAGGTGGTGAGACAATTTATCTTGCTGCAAAACATCCTAGTGGAAGTAGAGCTGAGTGTGCAGGGAATACGTGCCGGTGTTAATGCCTGCAAAGAGCCTGCAGCAATCATTCTGCGGAGGGAGACCCAAGCCATTCTTCCGAGTCCAGCCATGATTCAGGCACTGCCACCATGAGATTTTTATTGCTGAGCCAACTGATGAAAATGGAGGCTGGGGAAAAGTACCAGGGTTGACATGAGTGGTCTAGAAGGGCAGTTGACTCAGCACCTTCAAGCTGAGATGGCAGGAGGGGAGGGTTGGGCTACTTGACCTTTAAAGACGTCCAAACCAAACCCTTCTATGATTCTATGTTGTGGTACCACAACAGTGGAGTGGCAGCAGAAAGTCCCAGCTGGATGGTGCAGGTGTGCAGGTGGCAGTGGGAAAAGTAGGGAAAAAAATGGTAGGAGGGTGTTTCCCTCTTGAAGTGGTGTTTATGCCACTGTAAACCAGTTAGTATAGCATTCCTGGATTTTTTGGACTGTGCTTTGAAGGTGGATGAATTCTCGCTCTGATAACTAGCGCTACGGAGATTCCTAAGGTGCATTGTGTTTCAGTGCAGAGAAAAGAATGCAATCAGTGAGGTCCTACAGCTGAGGATCTGCAAGCTCTGCAGCCCTCTCCCTTGGAGGTGCTGATGTTTAGATCTAGAGGTCTACCAGTAACAAAGGCTGTGGTAACCGTCAGACATAGGAGAGAAAGGAGGACATGCACATGAAAGTTGTCTGCATCCATGTATGCTCAGAAGCTTCTACCTGCTTCCCAGACCACAGGCATGAGTTGCAAAATGTGCTTGCTCTTCATTTCCTGGTGATTTGCCATCTGAGCGTTCCGGAGCTAGAGCAAAGGAGAGAAAGCATGGGTACATCATTTGGTAGCTGTGTGGATAGTAGGGGGTCATCTTGTCGGATGCAGAGGAGGAAGGTTGGTAGTTCGGAACAACCAACTACAACTCTTCTGAGGGTGAACTGAAGTCCTCTTTCCTTTCTCCATCTCAGCTTAGCTCATGTTACACAGCTCATACTCCTCCTGATAGTGCAACCTTTCTGGCACATTGTGTCCTCGTGCACATGCTGCACTGTAAGGCCTGCAGTCCTGGGTGGGTTTACTTTGTGTGAAACTCTTGCCATGCACTATGCAAAACAGAGACTGCACCTGGGAACTGTGCCTGTGTGGATTTAGCACTGTGTTCTCCAGTCTACTGGATTATTGGGGACCTAACACAAGATTCGTGGCAATGGCATTGTCTAGCCACTGTTATTCAAAGAGGTCTGGTGTGAACTCATGGTACATGAACTGGCCCTCAGCACTAAACTGCCAAAAATGAGCTCTAATCTTACTGATCTGTTGGGGTCATGGGCAGTTCATCACCATGCTGTTCTGGTATGTTCCTGCATCTGCATGTGTATGTATGTGTAGGTGTGGTATGTTTCCTCTAACTGCTTGTTTTGACATAGCTTCTGGAAGCATCCCAGAGAGTGGGATGGACATCCTAGGTACAGTGTCACAGGCATACTTTGGCTCTAGAGCTGGCTCCTCTCAGAAAGAGCACAAAGCTATCTGAGGGAACTTGGACCTCAGTAAGGTGTTTGACTCTGTCCCACATGACATCCTGGTCACCAAACTGGAAAAACATGGACTTGATGGGTGGAGCACTGCTGGATAAGGAACTGTCTGGATGATCTCATGCAGAGAGTTGTGATCAATGGTACAATGTCCACCTGGAGACCAGTGCCAAGTGGCATCCCTCAGGGGTCAGTGCTGGCACCAGTGCTGTTTAACATCTTTGTCAGTGCCATGGAAAGAGGAATCAGTGCACCCTCAGCAAGTTTGCAAATGATACCAAGCTGTGTGGCACAGTCAACTTGCTAGAGGGCAGGGATCCATCCAGAGGGACCTGGACAGGCTGGAGAGGTGGGCCCAGGCCAACCTCATGAAATTTAACAAGGCCAAGTGTAAGGTCCTGCACCTGGGTAGGCACAATCCCNGAAGTTCTTTCCAGTGAGGGTGGTGAGACACTGGAACAGGTCGCCCAGGGAGGTTGTGGCTGCTCCTTCCCTGGAGGTGTTCAAGGCTAGGCTGAATGAGGCCTTGAGTGACCTGTTCTAGTGGGAAGTGTCTCTGCCTATGACAGGGGGTTGGAACTAGATGATCTTTGAGGTCCCTTCCAACCTAAACCATTCTATGATTCTATGAACTTGAACTGTTTAGTCTGGAGAAACGGAGGGCAAGAGGATATCTTCTCACTCTCTAAAACTACCTAAGAGGAGGTGTTTGTCTTTTCTCTCAAGTAACCTGATAGGATGAGAGGAAATGGCCTCAAGTTGCACCAGTGGAAGTTTAGTTGGGACGTTAGAAGAAACTTCATCACTGAAAGAGTCCTCAAACACTGCAACAGGCTGCCCAGGGAGGTAATTGAATCCCCATCCCTAGAGGTGCAGCCACAGAGATGTGGTGCTAAGGGACACAGTTTACCAGTGGACTTGGTAGTGTTGTGTTAATGGTTGGGCTCTATGACATTATAGACCTTTTCCAACCAAAATGATTCTATGAACATCTGCCACAGGAGTAGGGTTAGGCCTGGGTGAATGTTCATGACTGTAGTCCTGCCAGAAGCTTCATTAATACATCTGGGGAAATCAACCTTTTTGACCCCTTTAAACCTCTCTGTGCTTCATCTCTATTTTTTTTTAATCAGGTTTTACATTTTTTTTGTTTGTGTTTTTTTCAATTTAAACTTGACCAATGTCTTCATGTAGTTCCAGACCGGTTCTGCTGATACCCTGTGATACAAAGTGCTTACTGAAAACCATCAAAGAACAGGTCAGCTTGTACAAGGGGGATGTTGTCTGGAAGAGAGGTGTTTGGGAGCTTGATGCCAATATTCATGAAATGCAATAAAAGCTGGCAGCATGGAAAGAAACAAACGTGTGGGCATCCTAGACTTCATCATGGTCTTTATTTGGCTTCTTAGTAGGTTTGTTTTGTTTTTCCTTAAATATAATTAGATTTTCAATTTGACCATTATAATGTCAGAATGAAACTGATCCTGTAGCCAGTTCTTCCAAAACAGTTCAGTTAACCTGTACATCTTGAAAATAGAATTAACAGCTTTTTGTAGAGGCCATCTTCGTTTTTGTGGGGTGCAGGTGTATGTGGGTGGTTACTGAGAATAAATGGCACTCTAATAATTTCTCACTGCTTCTTTTCCAATCTTTCTGGTGCACACAGAAATTAGGAGCAAATATTTGGCACTTCTGCCATCCCCAAAATAGTCATAACTAGTCATGGGGCAAAACACGACTTACTACAACTGACAGAAACTCTACCTGGAGAAGAAACAACAATGGTCATTTTTGACACTTAATATAACACTTGACTTGACTGGGGAGGAACTATTCACAA
>VWYK01126890.1:0-10152 GCA_013399775.1 Semnornis frantzii | reverse complement strand
CCATTCACCACCCAACCTGTATTTGTGCTTGAGATTGTGCCTACCCAACTGCAGGACCTTACACTTGGCCTTGTTGAATTTCATGATGTTGGCCTGGGCCCACCTCTCCAACCTGTCCAGGTCCCTCTGGATGGATCCCTGCCCTCTAGCAAGTCGACTGTGCCACACAGCTTGGTGTCATCTGCAGACTTGCTGAGGGTGCACTGATTCCTCTGTCCATGTCACTGACAAAGATGTTAAACAGCACTGACCCCTGAGGGATGCCACCTGTCACTGGTCTCCAGGTGGACATTGTGCTGCTGATCACAGCTCTCTGCATGTGACCATCCAGCCAGTTCCTTATCCAGCGAGTAGGCTACTCATCAAGTCCATGTTTTTCCAGTTTGGTGGCCAGGATGTCATGTGGGACAGAGTCAAATGCCTTACTCAGGTCCAGGTAGATGACATCAATTGCCCTTCTGTTGTCCACTGTCGCTGTGACTTCATCATAAAAAGCCACTAAATTTGTCAGGCAAGATTTGCCCTTAGTGAAGCCATTTCTTACACTTCCCTAATTTTATGGCTTTTAGAGAAGTACTCAGAGGGGAATTTTGCAATTTTCTGATTATTTCTGGCCTGTTTTTAAAAAAGGAAAACATTCAGGCATGTTCCCCTGTACTTGTCACTGATGAGGTCACATGTCAAAGACTGGGTTCAGTTTTGGACGCCTCATTACAGGGACATTGAGGTCCTGGAGCAGGCCCAAAGAAGGGCACTGAAGCTAGTGAAGGGTCTGGAGAATAGGTCTGGTAAGGAGCAGCTGAGGGAACTGGGGTTGTTTAGTCTGGAGTAGAGGAGACAGAGGAGAGACCTCCTTGCTCTCTGCAACTCTCTGAAAGGAGGTTGGGTTCTTCTATGTAGTATGAGGTGATAGACTAAGAGAAAATGACCTGAAATTGTGCCAGAGGAGGTTTAGGTTGGATATTAGGAAGCATTTAATTTCTGAATGAGTGGTCAGGCATTAGAACAGGCTGCCCAGGAAGGTAGTGGAGTCACCATCCCTGGAGGTGTTGAAGGATGGCACTTAGGGATGTGGTTTAACGGCCATGGCGGTGTTGGTTCGACAGTTGGACTCGAGATCTTTTCCAACTGAAACAATTCTGTGATTCTATACCTGTTTTACTTGGCTACAGGCAGCACACAGAAATGATTCTGAATTTGTATTCTGGTTAGGGAGACGATATCTGCACTCCTGGAAGCTTTACATCACCAGACAACCTGCAGCCAGACGAGACCAGACGCTCTAAGTCTGTGTGTTTTGCTGTTAATTGCCACTGTACCTGTCTCTGAGTGCAGTACTTTTTCATCACTTCCCAGTCGAGCTCCTTATTTGTGCTGTTCCTGGCTTGATCTGCTGTACCTGTTTCATTTCATGTGGCCGCATTCTAATTTAAAGTTCGTTTTGTCCCTGACCGTGCCCAAATCAGCTCTACTGTTTTCTCCCTTTGCACTATCTCACAGCAAATAATGATTTTTATTCATCCCCTTGGAGGTTTTTTTTTTTGTTGCTTGTAGCTTTTGTCTTGCCTGTAACGGAAACCAAATCAATCTCATTGTACAAGTTAACCACTAATGAGACTTTAAAATCATCTCTCATCTTCTGTTTCTGCTTCTTCCCATCTCTTGGGGAGCTTTAAAACATTCAGAAAAATATTTAAGCGCTTGTAGCACTGTTATCCTTCTAGACTTACAGATGCTCTGCCCAGCACTTCAGCCAAACCACTTGTTTCATGTCAAAGAATTGTCTAGCCTGAACATCAGCTCTGGCAGCTGTTGTGTGAACATCAATAGGTACAAGCATCTTCACAAACCAGAACTTAGAGCAGTATTCTGAGAGCTTTTTGAAGAAACCTTCAGCTTTCCCAAGGAATTCTTAAAGAAGGCTACACAGAATCCCTACAGGTGGGGGTTGGAAGGGACCTCTGGAGATCATCTATTTCAACCCCTCTGCTAAAGAAAGGTCACCCATGGCAGCTTGCCCAGGATTGCAATGTCCAGGTGGGTGTGGAATCTTTCTAGAGAAGGAGACTCCACAAGCTCTCTGGGCAGCCTGCTTTAGGGCTCCAACACCCCCATAGGAAAGAAGTTTTTCCTTACGTTTCAGTGGAACCTCCTGGGTACCAGTTTGTGCCTGTTGTCTTTTGTTCGGTCACTGGGCACCACTGAAAAGAGTCTGACCCAATCTTCTTGACTGTCGCCCTTTAGCTATTGGTGAGCACTGATCAGATCCCCTCTGTCTGCTCTGAGGCTGTTTAGCCTGGAGGAGGTCTTTCAGCTTCTACTCATCAGAGAGGCGGTCCAGTCCCCTTTGCAGCCTTCGTTGGACTCCCTCCACTAGTTCCTTGTCTCTCTCTTGATCTGGGGGGCCCAGAATTGGACAGACTACTCCAGATGTGGCCTCATTAGCGCAGAGTAGAGGGAGAGGAGATCTTCCTTGACTTGATAGCCATGATCTTCTTGATAGGCATCTGGGGAGCATTGAACTTCTGGCCAGGCTCATGGTGAATTTATCCACTCCCAGATCCTTTTCCACAGAGCTGTTTTTGGCAGGTCAAGCCCTCACCTGTACTGGTGCAGGGGGTTCTTCCTCCCCAGATGCAGAACCCTACATTTGCCCTTTTTGAACTACATGATGTTGTTTTCCACTCAACTTGCCAGCCTGTCCAGGTCCCAGTGAGTGACAATGTAGTTTGACAGTGTGTCAACCACTCTTCATGAGCAAGGCAGAATAACAGACCCAAATAAATTCTCATCTGTCCAAGACACATATCTCACTTGCTTCTGCTAAGTCATAAAGATTTTTAGAAACAAATCACAGTGATGTTTGTAATGTGTAATTAATGATCTTCCTGTGTACCAACCTTTATGTATCATAAAAGTATCTCTTCTGCTCTGCCCTGGTGAGAAAGCATTTGGAATATGTTTCAGTTCTGTTCCCCTCAGTTCAAGAAGGACCTCAGTGAAGTGCTTGAAGAGTTTAGAACAAGAGCCACAAAGATGAGAAAGAGTGCAACATCTCCCTAGTGAGGAAAGGCGGAGGGAGTTGAGGCTCTTTAGCTTGGAGAAGAGACTGAGAGGTGACCTCATTCATGTTTATGAAGATGGAAAAGTCAAATGTCAGGAGGATAGAGCCAGGCTCTGCTCAGTGATAGGTCAAGGGGCAATGGGTGCAAGTTGGAGCGCAGGAGGTTTTATGTGAATGTAAGGAAAACCTTTTTCTCTGTGAGGGTGCCAGAGCCCTGAAACAGGCTGCCCAGACAAGTTGTGGAGTCTCCCTTTCTAGAGACATTCAAAACCTGCCTGGATGTGGTTTTCTGTAATCTACTTCTAGGTGATGCTACTCTGGCAGGAGGGTTGGACTGGATGGTCTTTCAAGTGCCTTCCAACCCCTAACATTCTGTGATTCTGCAATTTTTATTTATTTTTTCAATTGTAGCAATAAGGGTGCTGTAATCTGACTCTGACAGCTAAATACCTTGCCCATATGTGCAAGAGTACTGAACCACCTGGCTTCTGCTTGTGTGGGGAGATCCCTTGGCAGTTTGGAGAGTTAAATCTCTTGAGTTTGCATACCCTTTGAAAAGAGTGATTTAAGGTGTGGTATACCATTCCAGACACAATTTTGCGATGTATGTTGGAGTATTTTCTAATAACAGCAATCCTGGCTGTCAGCATTTTTTAGTTTATTTCTGTACTTAATTACTTGTGTCATTTTGTATGTCTTCACAGCTGTCTAGAATACCAGTGTCTGTCTTCAGCTGAGTTTTCTAGCTTCTCTCTTCGCAGTGCTGTTCTAAATGCTATGCCACTAAACTTCTCTTTATTTATTATGATGTTGTTTGGTTTGGTGTTCTTTTGCAAGGCAAAAAAGCCATCGTAGCACATTAGTTTCAGAAGGTCTCATCCTGTATCTTTCATACAAAAGTGATGCTCTTGCATTCTAACTAGAAATTATTAGATTGTACTAGACATAAGCGCATGTGACAGCATTCTGCTCTAGGAAATCCCTCTATTTAAACAACTAAATAATTAAATCCTTCCAGAACCCCCAAACAAAAAATAACCTTGTGTTCCCTGTCTGGAAAATTAATTTCAAAGGCAAATAACACTGCAGGATGTGAAGTGGGGGAGGTGGGGACAATAGCAAACAGGTTAAAAATGCTGAAGGCTGCTTGTTCAGTGATTTAAGCAGACTGTTTCTTTTGGTTTTGCAGTAGTATTATTGACTCCACGGAGTACAGCCAGCCTCCAGGCTTCAGTGGCAGCTCTCAGGTAAGGTAATACCTGTCTGTGCACAGCAGGGATGGGACAGTCCTGGTGGAGGTTGGTCAGAGAGTAGACAACTTCATCCATCTCCAGGGTCAACTCAAGTCTTGGAGTTTTACCTGGTTATATGAGCAAAAAGGAGCCATGACTGCAGCTGAGGAATGGCTGTGCCTGACAGTGAGTTTCCACCTTGACACCATCAGAAAAATCTGGTGTGACATATTTAAAGCTCTGACGTGACTCCCTAAGCTTTCTTCTGGGGAAGAAAGGATACTTTTTACTCCTCTTCTCCCAAAAGGGCAGTATCTAGGAAGGGAGGTAAATCCCTGACTCTTTGTGTTGACTTAAATAACTTTGGATCATTTGGCTCTTAAAACAAGAAACATTAATTCTCCAAACATAGAGCCCTCTTGTAGCTTGTCCTTTTTTAGGGCCTTAAAAACTTTGCAATGAACTCACATAGAGAGTAAAAAGTTGAATAAACAGTGAAACTGTTTGACAGGCAGTCTCGAAACTCTAATCTGCAGGGCCTTTCAGCTGAGAACTGTTCAGCTGTGCTGGAAAGATGACACTGATGTCTAACTTGGTTCCAAAAAGATTATACAGTTTTTATTTAACCAGGCAGGCTTTTGCTTGCCTTTGGTGCTCTCTGGTGGGCTCTCCATGGCCAACAGCAGTGTGAAACTGGTAAATTAACCCATACAAATGCCACTGGTGGTCCCTACTTGGGGGGTCTCTGATGTGAAGAAAGCCCACGTGAATTGTGGGCTGATGCACCTGTATGCATGCATGCTTGGGGGTCTGCAGCTGTATAATTGGTAACTACAAAAATCCATCTATTGATCTGTGGGAAAGTGCTTTTTCCTGCTGCCGTGGTCTTGAGAGGGTTTTGTTTGAGCAAAGAGCTGCAGCTCTGTCTCACTTCAGAGGGCAAGTGAAGTGTGAGTGGAGACTTCACATTCACGACTCTATGGTATGATGGATTTGTTCTCCACTACTTTTTTCCATCCTTCCTACTTCAAAGACAAAACTGAACAGCACAGCTATACCATTGCTAAGTGCACAAAAGGAGCAACCTAGACTTTCTAGCCATTCTGTATGGCAACTGTATTTGTCTGAGAATAATCTTTGTCTTCAGATTACACACTTTGTCCTCAAGAGTGCAAAATCTGTACTCCCTAGTACACCTCTTAAACTTGAAGGAAGAGGGGTTGAAAGAGAACTCTGGACAACCTTTGAATGAAGTGTTTAATTTCAAATTTCAGCAGGATTTAACCAGAAAAATAGGTTGAGAAATAAATTCTCTTGTGCTTTTTTCCTTCCTTGTGAGTTGTGGCAAAACACAATCATAGACTGGATGCTGCTGATAGTCAGAGATTGTGCTGGGATGCACAGCACATCTTACTTTCTCAACATATGTACTTTGTGCATCGCTCTTGAATATGTTCTTAGGGAAGAATTTAAATACTATGAGCTTACAGGACAGTTGGTTTTTTTTCCCCAGAAACCGAGCTTCAGAAGTAGATAGTCACATAGGAATTCTGCAGTTAGAATTTAGTTGCATATATTTTCTGCCAGAAATAGTTGTGTGTAGCTATGAAGCTTTGCTACAGTTGTTAGAAGACTCCATAGAGCACCTGCTAGAGTTCAGACAGGAAAAAAACACTCATGATAGCAGCAATCTAATATCCTCATTTAGGACAACCACAGTAGTAGTAGTGGTGGTTGAATAAAAAAAACTTAGGCATGTTTTCTCCTTTCCCTTTTTTTCCCCTTCTTATTTCCCAGCCTTGCATAACAAGCAGGAAGGGAACAGACTTTGTAGAAACTGAACAATGTTCTGGTAAAATACGATCAGCTCAAAATTTGTAGCTGGGGAGGATCTGCTGGTACAGATTAATGTAGATTGATCCCCAGCACTGCTTGATTGCTGTGTGCCAACCTTGGACACAGGCTGGGGACATCTTTCTTTGAAGAGCCAGAAAGTAGTTGCAGACCAGGCAAATATTTGTTGTGACTGATTCAATCTTGATGTGGACTGGGCTTGTCTGGAAAGTCATTGCTGGACACAGGTTATATTGCTCATCATGTTGCTGGCAACTCATCTTAACTTGAGACTGAAGTGATTGCCCTTTGCTTCAAGTCATCCTGAGCCCTCATTACTCCTGATGTGTTGAGAGGCTGGAGCCCTTGCAGGCCAGTGCACAACATGAATAGAAAGACAGAAGTGGTCTCTTAAGCGTTTCTTAAAGCTGTGGATTTTTAGGAAATTGTGGGTAAAAAATGTTGGTGTACAAGTACTTTGCAGTGCTCTAGTTGTGTGTCGAGACTGGAGTTACTTTTGAGATGAGAAAAGCAGTGTAGACCGTAGATGCTGGCAACACCCAAGTGTGAGTCGTGATGTCCATGCACCTCCAAGGAAGTGGAACCTGGAGGTTCCATTGCTTGGGTTTTACCTTTTCCCTGAAGTGTTGAGAGTATTGTTCATAAAGGAACGTGTGTCCAGCTCTGAAGCCTGCAACACAGGAAGGACACAGACCTGATGGAGCAGGTCCAGAGGGAAGCCACAAAAATGGTCAGGGGTCTGGAGCACCTCACCTGTGAGGACAGGCTGAGGAAGCTGGGGTGGTTCAGCCTGGAGAAGAGAAGGCTCTGGGGAGACTGAATAGTAGCCTTCCAGTACCTGAAGCGGCCTACGAGAAGGCTGCAGAAGGACTGTTTCCAAAGGCCTGCAGTGATAGGATGAGGGGCAGTGGTGTGAAATTAGAGAAGAGCAGATTTGGATTGGATGTTAGAACAATTTCTTGACCAAGAGAATGGTGGAATAATGGAAAAAACCCAGGGAGGTAGCTGAGGCCCCTTCCCTGGAGATACTCAAGGTCAGGCTCAACAAGGGTCTGAGCAACCTGATGTCGTGGAGGGCATCCCTGCTGACTGCAGGGGGGTTGGACTAGATGACTTTCAGAGGTCCCTTGTAGCCCAGCTGTTTTATGATTCCATTGAAAAGATAGAAATCAGATGGGCTGAAGATTTAATCTGTTCTTGTTGGTGTGCTTGGTAGCTGCTATGAGGGCAGCTTGTTCTCTTGTGTGGGTTGAGGAAGGGTGGAATTTGCTAGTGCCCGCTGAGTGGCCTTGTATATGATCAGGGATGTTGTTTGTTAGCGACCTGGGTGATTCTTAAATCATTTGCTGTTTCTCCATTACCTTTAAATTCTTTGCAAGTGAGACTTCTTAAGTGCATAAACTGAAGCTAGGCGTTCTTGCTGCTTCTTGTGTAGTAGAGGGATCTGTTCCCTTTCCTCACTAGTGATTAAAATGAGAACTGCATTTTTGGGTTTGTTTCGGGAGAGCTTGCTTAGTTTCAATGCTTTGCTTCTACCTCTAGCTATTACTCGGTTGGGTAGGTTGGGAAATGACTTTAATGATGAGTTTCATGGACTCCTTTTCAATTAACCTTTGAACTTCATGGTGTCTCCAGCTTCTCTCCTTATTTGCTCAGCTTTACAAAGAGTTACTGAGTTGCTTCAAAAGAAATGACTTAGTAACTAACTCTTAAACAAACACCTCTTCTTTAATGAGCTGTCTACCAGGGATCTGGAAGTATTTGTTGTACAGTCTGTTTGGTTTATGAAGCTGGAAGCCCAGGATTTTTGGGCTTTGTCATCCACTTGTGGATACAAGAAGTGACTCCCCAAGGGTTGTTGATACCTGGCCTGCATGAGAGACTGAAATAGATGTATTTGTAAAGGCTCGGAGGGGAAAAAAAAATCTAAACCCAGCTTTTCTTGTTTGCCAGGTTAGAAGGTGCAACATAGGACTCCGAGAATAACTTAGTAGTGGCAAGATGTTCATTTATTGTCATTTTACATGTCTAGCCCCTCACATGTACTGTATAACCTGTCCTATTGAACTGAAGCCCAGGCCTGGCTTTAGCTTTCTGAAGTGCACTCTGCTCTCCTTTCAGACCAAAAAGCAGCCCTGGTATAACAGCACGCTTGCCTCCCGACGCAAGAGACTCACAGCTCACTTTGAGGATCTGGAGCAGTGCTATTTTTCCACCAGGATGACACGTGTCTCAGGTGAGCTCCTCTTCCCTGGTGTTTAGCTACTGGCATCAGTTAACTCTCTGTGTCCTCAGGAATGACTTGCTCTCAAGAGAGCAGCTTTCACTTCTTCCTTGAATGAGAATGTTGGTACTCATACTGGTGTTACTCTGCTCATCCTGTTTTGCTTTTTCTGACCAGTCTTTGAAGTTGCTGAATTTAGCAAACTTAATCCTGTTGCTTTGGAGGGGCATGTGCATAGCTTTGCAATCCTGGACTGTGAAGGGCATAACCTACAATAAACAACTTTACTGGTGCCCTTTCTGAAGGTGCAGATGTTTGAAAGCAGCGGTTGGGTTGCCTCTCTGCTAGAGATGTGGCATAAACACAGTTGTTAAACATTACTGTTGAATTTACTACAGAGGTGTAAACATAAATTGATAAATTATCTTGCATTTAGAGTGCAGTAGGACACTTGGAGGTTATGCTTTCTGTTGTGTAGATTGAGCCTCTGTTAACAAATGGCTTAGAGTATAAAAGCTGAGTGTGCAGCAGCATTGTTGTCCCATGGGGCACACCCTTAGGTCTAGGGCTTGTTTTGGAGAATTAGAAACTGTTTTCACAATTGCCTGTATTGCCTCATTCATTATTGAGTAACAGCAGCTAAAGTAGATGTTACTGAGTGGATGGATGGTTCTTAATTATGTGACAAGATTCTCTTCAGAAACCAGTGGGTCAAATGTGTCTTGAGGGCAAGGAGGTCTTACTCTGCATCACCTGCTGGAGAAGAAACCAGCTCTGGGAAAGAAGTTTCAGGCAATGGCCTGTGGCAGGAAGGAGATGTGCTGCAGCTCATACAAAGAGGGGCAGATTAGAGGGGAAGAGCATGGAGCAGCCCAGCCCTCAGGGGATGGGAGAAACCTTGTAGGGACAAGATAATCAGACAGGTGTTGCTGCAGCAGAATATCTTTACTTCGTAGAATTGTGGAATGCTTTGTCTTGGAAGGGACCTTTAAAGGTCACCTAGTCCAACTCCTCTGCAGTCAACAGGGACATCTGCAACTAGAGCAAGTTGTTCAGAGCCTGAGTGTGAACATTTGTGACACTGAACATTTCCAGAGATAGGACATGCACAGCTTCTCTAGGCAACCTGTTCCAGTGTCTTTACTGTCACAGTAAATCATTTTTCCCCAGCATCTAATTTAAATCTGCCCACTTTCAGTTTAAAACACTGTCCTATCACTACACTCTGATACAAGAGTTCCAGCTTTCTGATCAACCCCTTTAAGTACTGAAAGACTAATATAAGGTCACCTCAGAGTCTTGTCTTCTCCAGGTTAAACAAACCTGCCCTTCTTAGCCTGCTCTCACAGGAGAGTCCCCTGGTCATGTTTTGGGTTCTTCTCTGGACCTGTTCCCACAGCTCTTTGTCTTGTTTTGGGGATCACAGAGCTGGACACAGACTTTGTAGCCTTAGAAGGCCAAGGTCTTGACCTCTCAGGACACAGAGATCAGCAAGAGAGCTGGGGTAGAAACCCCACCTTTTCTCCATGGGCTTATTTTAAGTTTAATTGACTTTTAAATAAAGTGAATTAAACTTAAATTAAAAAAAACCCTTAATTAAAAAATTTTTTTTTAAAAAAAATCTCATTTTAATTAAAAAAAAGTTTGGGTTTAAGTTTGAAGGCTACAACATGTTTTAGAGGAGCTCACGCTTAGAATTATAGAATCATAAATGCATCAGATGGGAAGGAAAACTCAAATGTCATCTCGTCCAATCCCCCTTGCAGTGAACAGGGACA
>VWYK01126889.1:1264-14648 GCA_013399775.1 Semnornis frantzii | reverse complement strand
TATATATATATACATTATATAATGTATAATATAATTCTATAAATGCTGTCATTCACCACAGGATCTATCACAGCAGAAAGAACAAGCTGCATGGGAAAGAAGTGAATGAACAACAAAGGTTTGTAAAGTCTGGATCTGCTCTGATCATTTAATGCATTTAAAATGCTGGCAGGTACTGAGGGCTGTACTGCAGCTCCACTGCTGGTTAAACCCAACTAGTGATCTGGGTAAGGGGACTCAGTGCTCCCTCCCTGAGTTGGCAGATGACACCAAAATGGGTAAGAGTGTTCACCTGCTCTGCAGAGAGCCCTGCACAGGCTGCATCAGTGGGCTGAGGCCACTTGTATGAGGTTCCACATGGCTAAGTGCTGGGCCACGAGAACTGAACACCCCCCAACTGCCTCAGTCTTTCCTCACAGCAGAGCAGCTCCAGCCCTCTGATCATCCTTGTGGTCCTTCTCTGGACACCTTCCAGCACATCCATAGCCCTCTTGTAATAGAGGCCCCAGAACTGAACACAGTGCTCCAGGTGGGGTCTCAGCAGTGCAGAGCAGAGGGGCAGGATCTCTTCCCTTGCCCTGCTGCCCACACTGCTCTTGCTGCAGCCCAGGCTCTGGTTGGCTTTCTGGGCTGCAAGTGCACACTGACAGCTGATATTGAGCTTCTCGATGGTCTTGAAGGTCCTTTACAACCTAAATGGTTCTATGATTCTCTAAGACCACAAGAAATGAAAGAAGGTTTACTAGCAGAGGGAAAAACCTCCTTTCTCTTCAGTGCCAGCACAAGCTGAGTCTCATCAGGACTAACTCTATCAATGCCTCTGATCTAGTAGGAAACACCAGTGTCTAGCTAGGCCAGTGAAAAACTTACCTGTATAAAATGTATTGAGCTGAATGAAATTTCCAACTGCCTAGATTTTGCGGCACTTAGAGGTAAACCCCACTGTGGATATGTAGTATCCTTATGAATCAGAGTTTTGCTGTGGTTTAATAATGGGAGACAAGGTTCTCTCCTGGTTTAAAATCACTGAGATCCCACACCAATTCAGCCAGTCAAGGGGGAAAGTTAATAGTGCCCTACATGGCTCTCTAAATGGTTTCCAAATGCAGACATAGGGCTCTCTGTCCTCCTGAAAAGTACACAGATCAAACAGATTTCATAAAGTTGTGATAGGGCTGGGAAAATCTCTATTCCCTATGCAAATTCCTTTTGGAAGTACTTTAATTTCTGTTTAGCTTCCAGTATCTGGATCTTGTGAAAAGTATCCTGTAATATGCATACCTGTAATTCTCTTTTGACATTAATATTTGGATTAAACCCCTCAAGTTCTTTCCAAATTCAACACCAGTAATCCTAAAATACATCTCGAGTTACAGAGGACAGGAGCTAGCTCAAAGCTCAGAAATGTGGTGGCAATTTAAGTGCTGTTATCATTGCCTTGAGGAATTAAAACATCCCTCTTGTCAGAATCAGCAGGTTCTTGTCTAACAGAGACTCCAGTGGGTAGTGTGTGGTCACTTCTTGGCATCATTTGAATGATTAATGTTACATGGGGAGGGGGATTTGAATGATCACTCAGGTCACTTTCCTGAAGCATGTCCATAGAAGGGCAACAAAGGTGGTGGAGAGTCTGGAGAACAGGTCTGGGGCTCTGTGAGGAGCAGCTGAGGAAACTGGGGTTGCTTAGTCTGGAGAAGAGGAGGCTCAGGGCAGACCTTGCTCTCTACAACTCCCTGAAAGGAAGTTGGAGTGATGTCTCTTCTCCCATGTAACCAGTGATAGGATGAGTGCAGATGGCTTCCAGCTGCATCAGAGGAGGTTTAGGTTGGACACGAGGAAAAATTTCTTTCCTGAAAGAGTGGTGGGGTGCTGGAAAAGGCTTCCCAGGGAGGTGGTGGCGTCTCCATCTCTTGAGGTGTTCAAAAAACTTACAGATGGCACTTCAGGACATGGTTTAGTGGCCATGGTGGTGCTGGGTTGGTGATTGGACTCAATGATCTTAGAGGTCTTTTCCAGTCGTAATGATTCCATGATTTCAGGCTTCTCCTCCTTGTCACAGTGAGCATAACACTGAAACAGAAGCAAAGAAAACATTACAGGACTAATCCTTTTCATGAGAAGTTGCTTCCAACATCCAGTTGTGAAAGACTTTTCCCAGAGCTCTCTAGACCTGTTCCTTAGGCTGCAGATTTTTGCCCACTGATAGGAGCAAATAATTCCCTCACATGTTGAAGTGAGAAACTCTTCTCTCCTCGTGTCATTAGGACAAAGCCCTAGCAAACTGCACTGATGTGAAGCTTGGACAGGTTAGCAGGAAAGCAGCAGTGCTGGTGGGTGGTTTTTCCCTTTTGTCAGATGATAACAGAGAAATTCCCAAACTGGCAGAGCCCAAGGTCAGGTCACTGATTGTGGCAGCTTCCTCTGAAGAGCGCAGTATCAAAATAACCTCTCTTCTTCATGAACCTACTGCCCCAGAATCGATCAACTCCTTGCAGTTGGGAAGATCTCTGTGCTCAGGCAACGTGCCAGCTGAAGCTGGCTAAGGGAAGTGCAACTATTCCTTAGTAACCATTAACAGACTCCAGAGTATGTTTGTCAGCCAACATGTACAGAGAGTGTGTGGTTGGAGAGCTTTCAGGCCAGAAACATTTTTGAGTGCTTATGAATACAACTACACAGATGTGCTTAGAATCATGGGATCTCTTGGGTTGGAAAAGCCCTTTAAGAACACTTGTGATGGTTTGGGAGTTCCCTACCCCCCCACACTTTAACATGACCCAGACTAGAGCTCAGCCGGAGCTGGAAGTTAAGAGATGAAGCTCTGTTTACAGCTCAGCACAATATACAAGCAAATATATACACTATAGACAGGAATATTTACAGAAATATACAAGGTAAAGGTAATACAGACACACAAGTCCCCTCCCTGAAATCAGAGACCCCAGGAGGGGCTCCCAACCACCCTTCCACCTTCTCCCCACCCCCACACCTTACCCCAAGGTTCGCCTTACGCGCAAGGAGGATCGGCTGGGGAGGATTAGAAGAAAAGTGGTTAGTGAAGTTATTCAACAGAGAGGAGAAGCCAGAGCTGCTAGCCCAAGACCCAAGTGCCTCGTGACACAGACTGCCCACTCGAGAGACTCTTAATCTCTTTTGTAAACATCTCAGCAAGCCTATGAGTGAAGTAGACATCACCACTGTTTTACCTTCACAGCCTATAGTATAATTTTCTCTATTGAAATATTCCAATTAGCTCAAACCAGCACAACACTGAGTCCAACCATTCTCTAACTCTACCAAAGCTGATGCTAATCATGTCCCTCAGCACCACATCTCTGCAGCTTTGAAGCACCTCCAGGGATAGGGATTTGATCACCTCCCTGATGAGCCTGTCCCAGTGAAGAAATTCAGTAAAGAAGTTCTTTACCTTTCAGTAAAGAAAGTTTTGCCTTTTGGTAAAGAAATTTCTTTAATATCTAATCTAAATTTCCCTTGGTGCAACTTGGCAATCTAAACCTAGCTGTGGGTCAGCTGCACTGCACACAAGGGGGCTCAAGCAAGCAGCACCTGTGTGATGTAACATGGATAAGAGGAGCCCTCACGGAAATCTCTGCTTTGTATGAAATCATGACACATACATGAGCTCACTGACAGGTGACTGGCACTTAGATCCCACAGCTGCACTGGTTTTGGCTTCACTGATTTGGGAGGACAATCACTTTCTCTGGGGCATTCAGGTATTTGGTAGTGGGTTCAGTTTTGGGCCACCCACTCCAAGAAGGTTGTTGAGGGGCTGGAGTGGGTCCAGAGAAGGGCAATGAAGCAATTGAAGGGTCTGATGAACAGTGCTGGTGAGGAGCAGCTGAGGGAACTGTGATTGCTTAGTCTGGAGAAGAGGAGGTTGTGGAGAGACCTTCATGCACTCTGCAACTCCTTGGAAGTGCATGGTAATGAGGTGGGGGTTGCTCCCTTCTCCTAGTATCAGCTGACAGAACAAAAGGAAATGGCATCAAATTGTGGCAGGAGAGGTCTAGGTTACATGTTAGGAAAATTTTGTTTCCTGAAGGAGTGGTCAGGGATTGGAACAGGCTGCACAGAAAGGTTATGGAGTCACCATCCCTGGAGGTGTTCAAGAACTGTGTGGAGATGGCACTTGGGGACATGGTTTAATGGCCATGGTGGTGTGGGGCTGGCGGTTGGGCTCAATGATTTTGGAGGTGTTTTTNCACCATCCCTGGAGGTGTTCAAGAACTGTGTGGACATGGCACTTGGGGACATGGTTTAATGGCCATGGTGGTGTTGGGCTGGTGGTTGGGCTCAATGATTTTGGAGGTGTTTTTGAACCAAAACAATTCTGTGATTCTATGGTTTTATGACATTATGTGAATCCTGATAACATTAGTATCTCATCCTTGGCTCATATCCAAAATTATTGTCTTCCTAACCAACCTAAAAACTGTATTTTTGTGCCCTCTTTGTGCCTATACTGGATGGTTTCCTTCACATCACTCACCCTAGCATGGAGTGCCACAGGCAGCAGCAGCAGCAGCACACACCACTCTGTCAGAGACTGGATTTTGTTAGAGGGCAGGCTTCTTATTTACTTCATGTCTGTCCTAAGGCTCTCATTGCTCCTACTACCAAGAAAAGCTTAGGATTGACGTTGAGGGTAATGACTGACAGAACATGCCAAGTTAATACCAATAACTTAGCAGCAGGATGTAAGCAGGCTGGCAGGCTCTAACCTAAAAGGTACAAAGCTCCTGCTAGGAATGGTAATACCCTCTCCTACATCAGGGAGCTGTGGCCATCATTCTTACAGTATGTCTGCCTTGGTTTCTAACTACACTGGTACTGTACACTGGTGTTGTATTTCTTATGTTCCAGATCCCCTGAGTGTCCAGAAGGGACCAGTCAAGGGCTGAATATTCTGCTTTTCTCTTTCTCTGCTTTCATGACAAGCCATGTCATAACAAAGCCATCTACAAGCCATAGAATCATGGAATTGTTTTGGTTGGAAAAGAGCTTTAAGATCATAGAGTGCAAGCTCCAACCTAACAGCACTATGGCCATTAAACCGTGTTCCAATTTGCCATGTTCACACATTCCTTGAACACCTCCAGGGATGAGGACTCCACCACCTCCCTGGGTAGCCTGGTCCAATGCCTGACCACTCTTCCCATATTCCAATCCCAGCTGCCATCATCTTTCCATCCCATGCCTTTTGACTCTGTTTTTTTAGCAAGGCTTTGAAGTCTTTGGTGACAGAACCTACGTGCAGAATCTCTTCCTACGTGCTTGTGCAATAAAGAGAAACAGGATTCTGTTCCAGCTGGAATCTCTGGATGCTGTTTTAGACCACGAAATGCTCTTGGATTTTGGCCCAAAAGAGATAGCAGCATACACAAGGCTTTAATAGCCTAGTTCTGCCTCGTTCTTTTTCGCACACAGCAGTTTCCTTGACACAGGATCTGATAATTATTGAACAAATGGCCTCTCCACTCTCAGCCCTCAGCAGCCATTACCTTAATTACAGTTAAGGTGGCTGGAGTCAGCCACAAAATCCCACAAAAATCAACAACTTCAAGACACAGCTTCGGCACACAGAGCTGCGACCACGTTAAGTCCAGCCTGAGGTGTTAATGGGAATCACCTCAGCATATTTCACTCACCCTCAGCTGAAGGCCACTGAACCTTTCTAAAACCAATGAAATGTAGAAAACATATTTGGCTGGATGAGGTTACAGGCAGGGTGAAATCACAATCTGTTGGTGAGAGGTGGATTGTAAAACGTGGCCAGGTGGAGTTTTTTTCCTTCTGCCAGCTGGTAAATAACTGAGAGTCTCTTAACTTTTGGTGGCTCAAATCTAAAAGCAAAGTTGCAGAGGGAAAGTGAAGAGCTCTGTGGTCTGGCAGATCTGGATTCAGAGGGATATTTTAATTTCCCAGCAAGCATAAGAAATTAGTTAGCAGGTTGTATATTTGTGCTCCCATATTCTGTATTTGGAGGAGCAGTGCAGACCCAGCTAGAGCACTATTACATGGCTCATTCTGACAACACAATGTGTAATGAATGAAAGCTCTTGTTACCAAGGAGATAATTGGACTTGAACAGAGAGAATATCTCAGTGTGCCAATTTTCAGCATCAGTTTTTCTTTTGCTATGGCTGTGAATTTGTAGCTGGACACATTTTTATAAGAGCAAACTAAAGTCCTTAACTTGTTTTTGTGAGCCAGATCCCATACCCTAATATATTACTGTAACAGAGGGTTTACACAGGGCTTGACTTGCTGGATATCAATGATTTGACTTTAATGCATAATTAGTTAATTATTTAGTTTATAATTATTAGAGAAGTCCTCCCCAGTACAGGAAGGACATGGAACTGTCAGAGCGAGTCCAGAGGAGGCCACCAAGATGCTGAGAGGGCTGCAGCAGCTCTGCTGTGAGGACAGACTGAGAGAGTTGGGGCTCTGCAGCCTGGAGAAGAGAAGGCTTACAGGAGACCTTGGAGTAGCCTTCCAGGATCTGAAGGGGGCTACAGGAAGGCTGAGGAGGGACTATTGACAAGGGCTTGCAATGACAGGACAAGGGGCAATGGGTTTGAAGTGGCAGAGGGGAGATTGAAAGTGGATGTTAGGAGGAAGTTGTTTGCAGTGAGGGTGGTGAGACACTGGCACAGGTTGCCCAGGGAGGTTGTGGCTGCTCCCTCCCTGGAGGTGTTCAAGGCCAGGTTGGAGGAGGCCTTGAGTGACCTGTGCTAGTGGGAGGTGTCCCTGCCTATGGTAGGGGGTTGGAACTGGATGATCCTTGAGGTCCCTCCCAACCTTACCATTCTATGATTTCAAGTTGTGGAGGCATCAAGCTTGGAAGTGTTGAATGTGAGGTTGGATGGGACCTTGAGCAACATGGTCTAATAGACATCCCTGCCCACGGAGGGGTTGGAACTAGGTGACCTTTAAGGTCCCTTCTAACCCATACCAGTCTGTGATTCTATGAATTAAAAAAGAGAGCATCAGCAACAAAGGAATGAAGGTGATCTGCAAGGTCCCTCCCAATCCAAACTGGCCTTTTTTAACTCTATGAATTCATAGAGAATTAATTCTATGAATTAAGATAGAGAGCATCAGGAATGAAGGAAGTTCACAGAAATATCAGAAAAATATTAAGAGCAAACTAATATTAATCCAGCTCTTCACAAGAAAACAAAAACCCAACAAAACCAAATTGTATATAGAAAAGCTTTTGCAGGAGGCAGGAATGGTACATGTTGATGTCATGTAGTGAAAAGGAGTCCTGCCTGCTCATCTGGGCAAACCTCATGATCATGTTAACCTCCAGTCTGTTACTTTATTGCCTTCCTTCTTAACCTCCAGTCTGTTACTTTATTGCCTTCTTTCTTTTCTGGTTTGGTGTGGTTCTGGTTTTTGGTTGGTTGTTACTGTTTTGGGTTTGGGTTTGCTTTTTGTTGGGTTTTGGGTTTTGGTGGGGTTTTTTTTTCTCTATTTTCTTTCCTTTTTTTTTTTTTTTTCTTTTTCTCTTTTTCCTTTTTCTCCCTTTTCTCTTTTTCTCTTTCTTCAAAACAACAAACCTCTCAGACATGCATATCACCAGGAGTGTAACAAATTGATTAAATTGCCTTCTCAGCCTATCTCAAAGCACAAAGACTAAGCATATATGGCAATTACTCTTAATCTTTAGGTGATCTTTGGTATTTGGCTGTTCACCACGTGAAGGGATGTCCCCATTTGCCTCAATCTTTCCTGTCCTACTTGCTGAAGGTGAAGCAATCAAAACCACCTTTTTTTTTTCTTCATTACCAGCTGCAGTCTGTATCCTACACTGCAGTGCTTCTCTGTTTATATATACCAATGAATTCCACAGGGACAGGTTGGGAACAACCAAAGAGAACAACCCTAAGGTTTGTTATTAGTTACTGCTCTAAAAATTTCCCTGCACATTGCGTAAATTTCTAGCAGTGTGTTTTCAACACTGGTTACAATTAAAGCCATGCATGATCATCTCTGGTACTAGAGAGTGTCAGTTGAAGATACTTCATAGAATCATAGAATGGTAAGGTTGGAAGGGACCTCAAAGATCATCCAGTTCCAACCCCCTGCCATAGGCAGGGACACCTCCCACTAGCACAGGTCACTCAAGGCCTCCTCCAACCTGGCCTTGAACACCTCCAGGGAGGGAGCAGCCACAACCTCCCTGGGCAACCTGTGCCAGTGTCTCACCACCCTCACTGCAAACAACTTCCTCCTAACATCCACTTTCAATCTCCCCTCTGACACTTCAAACCCATTCCCCTTGTCCTGCCATTCCCAGACCTTGTCAATAGTCCCTCCCCAGCCTTCCTGCAGCCCCCTTCAGATCCTGCAAGGCCACTCCAAGCTCTCCTGGAAGCCTTCTCTTCTCCAGGCTGCAGAGCCCCAACTCTCTCAGCCTGTCCTCACAGCAGAGCAGCTGCAGCCCTCTCAGCATCTTGATGGCCTCCTCTGCACTGGCTCCAACACTTCCATGTCCTTCCTGTGCTGGGGGCTCCAGAACTGCACACAGGACTGCAGCTGGGGTCTGAGGAGAGCAGAGCCAAGGGGCACAATCCCCTCCCTTGCCCTGCTGCCCACACTGCTCTTGCTGCAGCCCAGCACACAGTTGCTGTCTGGGCTGCACTCACACTGCAGCCTCATCTTAAGCTTTTCATCACCCCACACCCCCAGGTCCTTTTCCTCAGGGCTGTTCTCAGCCATTCCCCACCCAGCCTGTATTTCCCTCCTGAAGATCTTCCACTGTCCCCTTGAAGACTGACAGCCCTTCAGATCCAGTGGATCTCATGTTTGTGCAAGTCCTCTTTAATAAGTTGTTGTCTGAATATGCTGTGCTGGTAAAATGAGCAACACAGTCCATCTCTTTCTGTCTGCAGATAAGCAGTGCTCCCAGGAACAGCTTGCTCGTGGCCTTGGGAGATGCAGCCTCTAAAACAACCCAGAATTAACAAGTAATCATAAGAAGGAGAAGAGGAGGACAGAAGGCTCTGTCAGTGCATCTCTGCCCCCTCCCTGTGCTGTCCTGCTTCTCCCCAGGCTGGGATCATTCATGCAGATTCCTTTCCAGCCTCTAAGAGGTTGTTGTAAGTTTCAGAAGTCCAATGTTTTTTTCTTCTCTGCTTCTGAAGATTCCCTGGCAGTCACCCAGATGCAGAGCTGAAGGAGAAGGTCTCTTTTGTTCAGACAAACCTCCATAGCTTCTGCAAAGCCTTTCCTACTGCATGCATGCATGAATCCAATGCCCACTTTCACTGAAGACTTGTTTCTCATCCAGTTTCTCTCTCCTCCCATAGTTTCATCCAACAAACCATTACCATCACAGGATGGCTTTCTAACCATAGGTGCAGAGGTTCTGACAGCAGACAAGGAGATGTGCTTTGCAAGACACAGGAGAGCAGTAAATCGCTGTGGAGTCTTGCACAGGGAGGGCTCTGTCCTCTCCCCAGAGGAGGTATCAAGAAGGGATAAGCAGAGAGCATTGAGTTGACTCACCACAAAACCTGTGCCTCTGCATACTAACAGAAGAGCAGCAGGTTTGCAGTGACAGCACATGTACTTTCCAGAGGCTTGCTGGAGGAAGAACCACAGAATCCTTTGGGCTGGAAGAAACCCTCAAAGGTCATCTTGTCCAAGCCCCTGCAGACAGCACAGACATCCCCAACTAGATCAGGTTGCTCAGGACCCCATTAAGTTTGACCTTGAATGTCTCCAGGGATGGGGTCTCAACCATATCTCTGGGCAACCTGTGTCAGTATTTCACCACTGTCATTGTGCAGAACTTCCTCCAGACGTCCAACCTAAACCTATCCTGCTCCAGTTTCAAACCATTGCCTCTCATCCTATAACTACAAACCCTTCTAAAACAGTCCTTGCACAGCCTTCCAGAACACCTCTGAGAGCTCTCTACCCCATGCTTGAGGCTACATCCTACATGAGAAGCAATGCACACAAAGCTGCCTAACCTTTTGCTTTGGTTTGGCTTTAGTCAGTGCTGAGTCAGGTAATGGCAGGATGTTTGGTGTGGCCTAAATGCAACAGAGGTAAGCAGAAACCTTTTTTCTGAGCCTCCTCAACCCTGTGCAACTGCACTACTAACACTCAGAAGTGATGCCCACACCTCCCAAGCCCTTGACAGCTTCTGTTTATTTTACTCTCAAGCTCCTTAAGGCAGATGGAAAGAAGTTCCTTGCCAAGATAAAACCTGTTAACTGGGGCTGTTCTACTGCTGCTTTATTGTCACGAGTGCCCACTAATCTAAGGAGCTTCATAAAGTGTCCCCCTCACACAGCTACTGAAACTTAACTAAAGCCAGTAAGGCTTCAAGTGATAAAAAAGATTTCCCTCTTTTTTCCCCCCCTCTTTAGTTTCATAACAGTGAAACCGAGAAGAGAATTTAAGTCAGTGGAGTAATTTTCTTTTTAGATTTTCCTAATGCAGGAATTTTTCTTCCTTTTCCTCCGTTAAGTGGCTAAGGAAAATTGGTTGTTGATGTACTCAGGAGAGCACTGCACACAGAGTATATTCTGATACCATCTTTCAGTTTCACCAAAGGACATTTGTCATCACTCCTGGTGAAATGGAATTAAATTGCAGTCTGCATCGAAGGCATCAGCTGAGAAACAGGAACGTGGAAATTCATGCAGAAAACACAAGCCTCAACATTAGCATGCCAAAGAATGCAATGATGCAGAGGCTGTGTGCAGACAGAAATAGGATAGAGCCTCTGCAGAAACCTCTTATTGTCACCCTGCAAATTAAAGGGGGATTGGAGGACCGTGTGGTGTGGAGGAGTAAAGTGAAAGCAGTAGCATAAAGAGCAGAGCACTCTGTAAAGCAACTCTGACTGCAGCAGGAAAGTTGGGGAAACTTGGCTTCTAGTAAATGCAAATGTTCTGGGTGATGAAATTAAATTATTCTGATTTTAGATTTTGTTCTCAGTAGGGAAAAGCAAAAATTAACAAAAAAACCCTCAACAATAACAACAACAACCATAAAAAAAGAAACCCCAGGAACCTCTATATGAAAAGGTGCTCAGATTTTCTCTGATTTCCAGTTCTTGGCCACACTGCACTATTACAATTTTGCCCAATCAACAAGTCTCTCTTCTCCCCTCCACTTCTGGCCTCCTTTTTTTTTCCCCCCAAAGCAGTAATTACACTGTTGGTTGCTTCCCATTCCTCTCCTAGATATTTTCTCAAGGCTTGTCCACACTACAGAAATTTATGACACAAAGAGCTGTGCTGGGCTTCTGAGGATGCTTGTAAAACACTTCACATCCATACGCCAAAGTGCTCCAAGTGGTTTGTGTTTCTGCCAAAAAACACTTGGATTTTGCTTGTGTTCAGCAAGGGCTAAAGTTGGCTGGAGGCCAGTAGGGACAGCATTAAGGGAGCACTGGTGCTGCAGCCCCACAGAGGCACTCTGTACATTCCCAGAATCCATCCTCTGTCAGAGCCACGCTGGGAAGAGGGAGATGGCTGCCCAAAGGGTTCTGCAGCTGAAAAGCCTTGGGGATGGGAGCAAAAATGCTCTTATTCAAAGCAGTAGCCAGCAGGATATGGCTGGATATAACAAATAGTTTGCATTTAAACCCAGAGACAGGGATAAGCTCAGTGAGAACCTTTCCAATTATCAGGGAATTAGTAAGGAAGTGAGAAAACGACAGAGGTAATAGAAGGGATCTCTGCTGCTCCCCCTCTGCCCTGCCTGTCCTCCTCAGCCTCTCATGCACAGCTCTCCCTGCTCTCAGTCTGGATCTAGGGAACATGAAGAAAAGGGGGGAGGAGGAAAAGGGGGTTCACTTCCAAAACAGCAGCAGATTGCTCCTCTGCAAAGTGGGACTGCAGTATAAACGATACAGCTGGCAGCTTGTACTGCTTTGCAGAAGTAATGACACAAGGGTTGTAGAAGCAGGCTACCTAAAATGGGCATTATTAGGTTTTTGGGTTTTTTTATAATCAGGGCATCCCAGTTTGGGCCACGAGCTCACCCATTTTAAGCTGTGATACTGGAAAGGGAGTAGAATAACAGTATTTCAATATCCTGGGATGAGCAGGTCCATCCCCCTGGCATGGGCCTGTGTCCCTATGGTTTTGTTTAAGGGGGACCTGGGATCCCTCAAACTCCCACACAGGGACTGGGTGGGAGAGGAGGATGAGGAGCACTTCCCTCTGCTTTGTTCCTGTCACTTGATAGCTTTTTTTGTCCTTGAGATATTCTCTCCAGGGGCAAGGAGTACGCGTGGGCTCCAAGCGACTCCAGGGTGGGGGGGAGAGGAGGGTGAAGCTCAGCCTGATCAAGGGAAACGTGTCCCCAGCAAATTTGATTGTTTAAAAATAATCTAGAATAATGTTGTCAGGGAAGGAAGATTCAATTGTAGGGAGGGATTTAAACTTAAATTGGAAGGGATTTTCAGCGTCATTACTAAATTCCCCACATAACGCATTAGGCACAGCGCAGGGAATCCTGATTTAACCTAACCATCAGCAGACTGACCAGATTTTCAAAGTGAAATAATGGGATTCCTGGGGAGGGGGGGAAGGAGCTGGGTTCAGTCACAGAGATTTGGAGTGAAAAGCAGTGAAAAAGAAGCAAAAGACAGGCAGTTTCCCTCCTCCCCTGCTGTAAAGCTCTACCTCTTCTCCGCTCCGTGTGTGGCAGGCACAAATTCCTCCCTTGATGGGAGAAGCAAACAGCAGTGGTGCTGGGGGCAGTCAGCAGTGCTGGGCTTGTACTGATGAGATTAGCTGGAGGAGAGGCAGAGCTGAGCTGGGATCCAGTGTGCCCATCACAAAAACTCCCCTCCTCAGAGCTGATGGCTGCTTGATGGAGGAGGTGAGCCTTGCACATAGCTAGAGTCAGAATCACATCCTCACTGCTGTACAGGTCATTGCCATATAAACAGCTTGTTTCCCTGGCTAATAGATTCATCAGACTCTTCCCATGTTTACTGTCAGAAAGTCTCCATCTCATCTGTGCTGACATCTTGAGTCAATTTCAGCTACCTTGAGACTTCACGAAACACAGACTGTTGGGTTTTGGCCAACCCTATTCAGCATCTTTTGTCTGAGGGCACAGGACATCCTCACTTTACCAGCAGCTGGGACATAGTCAGGGGCTCTGCAGGCTTTTGTTCTTTCTCCCATTATTTGAAGCAAGGCCTGCAGATCAGGCAGGTTGTCTGTCAGCTGAAAGAATCAGCCCTCAAGAAAAAAAATATTTTTCCTCTTCTCTGTGTTTACTTCCTCAGATGAGCCTCTCCTTCCAGCCTCTCAATTACCATGAGCAGCCTCATTTTGTCCAAAGTCATTGCCTGTTGTTCTGCACAGGAGAG
>VWYK01126886.1:30350-46587 GCA_013399775.1 Semnornis frantzii | reverse complement strand
GGGGGGGGGAATGATGGCTTTGGTTTGGAAAATTATTTTGGAAGTAATTGCTTAGTTTTAAAAATTCCCCCAAATATACAGAAACTTGAGGTGATTGCTCACTGCAAATCATCCTTAATGAAACAATCATGAAAATGAGATTTGAGGCTGAGAGATTTCACAAATTGCATTGGATTGGAAGAGACCCTCAAAGCTCATCTTGTCAAATCCCCCTGCTGTGATCAGGGACATCTCCAACTAGATCAGGCTGCTCAGGGCTATATTGAGCCTGATTTTGAATGTCACCAGGGACAGGGCTTCAACTGCATCCCTGGGCAACCTGTTCCAGTATTTTACCATTCTCATTGTGCATTCCCACCTAGCTCCAGCCTCCTTTCCAGAAACTGCAGAGAGTCAGAAGGTCTCCCCTCAGCCTCCTTTCTCCAGACTGGACTGGGATGAAATGAAACACCTATTTAGATGTAAAAGCACTGGCTGGTGTTTCTCCTTAACTTCAAATAAATTGAAATAACCCATTTTAATAAAATGGGACCATTTCATTCAGGAATAGCCAAAACCCCAGAGTTTTCCCCACCAACAGTTGTAAAAGTCAAAATGATATTGTGAAACAACTGCAGGCTGCTAACAAATCTGTAGCTGGCAACAACCATGGTGTGCTCAGATGTGCTGTAAATAACTCAGCCGAGGTCTGGATGCTGCTCCATTGCCTCTTTGCAGCTGTGGCCAGTGGCTGTTTATCACACAGACACAGGAAGGTTGCATTTTCTTCTTCATGTTCTTTCATGGATTTCCAGGTTCATTTTGGGGATTTGTACTCAGTTACAACATTTATTGTACAGTTATGCAGTGCTGGTTGGGATGAGAAAGTTTGCTTCAGAACTATCTGCCCTGGAGCTTCCTGGTGACTGTTTTAAACATTCCAGTGACTCTGTTTCCAGTATGACCTCAAAAGCAGCCCTAACTTTGTGGCTTCCAGACAGTAAAATGAGGGATGGGGGTCAGGGGGGCCAATGTGGGGACACAGGCTCTGCTCACTTGCTCCCTGGGATAGGACAAGGAGCAATGGATGGAAGCTGCAGCACAGGAGTTTCCACTTCAACACAAGGGAGAACTTCTTTCCTGCAAGGGTCACAGAGCACTGGAACAGGCTCCCCAAAGAGGCTGTGGAGTCTCCTTCCCTGGAGACTTTCGAGGCCTGTCTGGATGTGTTCCTGTGTGACCTGAGCTGGATTGTCTGGTCCTGCTCTGGCAGGGGGTTGGATTTGATGATCTCTTTGGGTCCCTTCCCACCCCTAGCATCCTATGATTGCAACACTTGTTCATGGCTGCTATGAAGAAGAAAAAGAGTTTCTTGGATCAGCTTTGCTACTGGAGGGAGCACACAGGCTTGGCTTGATTCCCCACAGAAATGCAGTCCATGGGGTGCTGCACAATGGAGAGCTCTGAGTTTTTTACTGCTTGAAGGCAAATTAGAAGTCAAATCAGTGTGAAAAGTGCTGCACAGCTACATCCATCTAGCATGGGAAGGGGTATGCTTCCCTGATTCTCAGGGGTTTGCCATGACCCAGGGAAGGCAGCACAAGGCTATCATCTACCTCTGCTGACAGGAACAGATGGTAGCACTAATTGTTGTTCACAAAGTCCACGTTTTCATTTTCTCAAGGGCAATGCATGGACATGGACTCAATGCATTTCTCCATTGCCATATTGGTGCATTGCTTGGAGAAGCTTTGCTGCTTCCCACCCTTTGTGGGGTGACCCTGAGGCTTCTGCAGTAAGCAGAGAGCTAAGCTGAGTTCTCTCACCATAGCTCCGCTCTGTCCTGCCTCCCTCTGCTCTCCCTTGGCCCCTGCCATCCCTGCAGCACCAAACACCCAACTGACCCCTCTTAAAACAATTGCATCTCAGCACAAAACCACTCCTGCATTTCAGTTTTGCACAAGGATAGTTTGCTACTAGGGAGCTGAACCAAATTAACCTCCTGAAGGGGTGAGCACAGATCCTGATGGCGGAGAAAAAAGGGAAACTGCAGCCTCAGGGACTGAGAGGGTGAAAAAGGAACAAGAAGGAATAGGCCTGAGCCCTCCAGAGCAACACAATTCAATGCAGCAAACAGATTTCTTTTAATAGCAGGGTGTGAAAGGAGCAAAATGTGACTGAGCTTCGATAATGATGCTTGATAGCTCCACACAGGGTGGAGAGCAGCTACAATGGTACCGCTGCAGAGAGGTTGTCAAGGAAACAGACGTGTTCTGCTTCAGCTGTGCAGTGAAGCACTAACTCCAGACATCCACACAGCCTCATCACCACTGCATCTGAACACCTCTCCACCATTCCTAATGAATTTTACTCCATCACACCCCTGTAGCACAGGGACACTTCATCACGGTTTTAAAGGAGCGAAAGCAAACAGGTCGAGCCACCTGGCCAGGCACAGCAGCATTCTGCAGCCAGGGCCCTGAAATCTGAAGGAGGACAGAGCAGTTGTACCTGGCACCCAGCCAGCAGTGTGACTTTGTTAGGAGTCAACAACAAATTGCTGAGGGAAGAGCATGAAGACAACGGACTCCAGCTCCTGATACTGGCCACCAGACCACTGCCAGGGAATTGTGCCAGGTTCATTTCCAAGGACAATGACACTTTCTTCCCTGAATGTAGAAATGTGGATGTGGTTTGGGACTCTGTCCTTCAGAATCAAATAAAGGTATAGGAAAAAAGTCTTGCCGTGAGCATTCAAATTCAGTGGACATAAGCAGATGCTACTCATCTCAATCTGTACAAAGCTTTCTAACAAGTGCTTGTAGGGAATATCAACTGATGCATGCTGTGATACTCTTAAGGACAGAGGAAAAGAAATATGATTTCAAAGAGTGAGGACTGAAATAAAAACTATCATGAACTAATCCCAAACCAGAAGCCCATGGAGCTGGAACTATACAGTGTGGGGCAAGGACCTGGCACAAACACAGCTGTTTAATGTATGGCATCAAATTCAAAAGACATCCTCTGTGCCCAAAAAGCTCGCTCATCCCTCACTCCCTGCTCCCTGAAGGTCTCTTTAAAAGAAAAATGAGTGAACTATGAGGGCAAAAAATGCCATCGGTAGATAAAGAGATTGTTTTAACTACCTCAAATACACCTACAGTAGTTTCTCTGTCATTTACCTACATCCATCTGATGAGCCCATCTGTCTCCAAGCCAGCACCACCTCCAACCCAGAGAGCACCCATTTGTCAAAGCCTTCCCCAGGGCTGGAGACCTGTCTTTTGACTGCCCTTATCAAGTAACTATTATAGCCACTTTTATGACTGCTAAGCCAAGGCAGTGATAAATAAGACCTTTCCCTGCTCAGAGCTTCTCACTGGAGGGGAAAAAAAAAATAAATCTTCTCTAGTAGTCAAATCTGCTGCTGTCAGCCTTGGTGGGTACAGAAACATCGCTGGGGCACTGTGAACCCAGCCAGCACTCAGCACACCTGGAAACAGAAAGATTCTTCCCTGGCTCTGTTTCTCAGCAGCCATCCGCCCACTGCCTTCCCTGGGTTGGAGGGAGCTGTGCTGCATGGCCACACACCACGGGCAGTGCCCAGCTTGGCTCTCCCCTCCTCCTGGCTGGTTGCAATGGCGTGAAATGTAGGAGGATGTTCCTGTGCTTGGGCTGGGGCTGCTGTGGCAGGGGAAGCGCCGGAACTGGGTCTGAGCTTCTGAATGGGGGCATTTCAGGGACAGGTTGGTGTTTCTGAGGTGCAGAAACTTCTGGAAATTCTTCTCCCATTGTTCTTCTTCTAAAGAAAATGCTAGAAGAGAAAATGCTATTTAAGCTCAGGATACACTTCCTGATTTTTTTTAAAACATAACAGCCTTTTAGTCCAAGCTTCTGCTAAAAACAGGCATTAAGAACTTTCTAGTGAGGAAGCCTTTCAAGGCTGCTTTCAAGAGAAGCCTTTTAACAAGATGGCACTAGACTGTCTGGAGAGTGGTCAGTTTCTCTTCTGAAAAGCCTATCAACAGAAGATGCAATCCTGCAGGTTACAACATACCTGCAGATCTCCAAGGAAGGACTGAAGAAAGCTGCAGCTGGCCAAGAAGCTGCTTTAGCAATAATAATGCAATTGTTTGAGCAAGGATGATTCAACTATTTAATGCAAACGAGAGTTGCTGGGATCTCTCTCTTTTGCAGTCTTGGCATTCACACATCCAGAGCCAGGCAGGGAAAATTCATGTACAGTTGTGGCTATAGAGGTGCTGAAGTCCAGCATATTAGCAACACAGCTGTTCTGAGGTCCACTCACTCCCTATTTCTGTCAGGCAGCACCACCTCAGCAGCACAAACACTGCCACTACCACAGCTGGTATCTTCTGAGCCTTATTTTCCATCAAACCCTTCATGCAGACAAGAGGCATCAGGCTTGGCCACACAGTGTGCTGCCAGAGGTATGGTTGTTGTGCAAGTGAACATTAGACTCCTGAAGAGAAGCATGGTTGTTTAGCACCACTTCAAATCATACAGGGAACTAATCCAGGAAGAAAAAAAGGAGAAAGTGGTCTGTGAACCTGGCCCCAAAAGAGCCAGTGGGAAACACAGCAAGAGCTGCAATTAGTCTCCTTCAGAACAAAGACACCAATGAAGCCTTACTGGTTTATTTCAGTCAAGTTTTCTTAAGAAAGACATATTACAGTACAACATTAACAGAGGCAAACCTCTAAACTGTATTTGTGAAACAAGGTCATATTTCAAAGATGGAAATGCCATTAGCAAGCACCACTTGAAACTAGTGTAGTTCAGAGGGTCACAGGATGTCAGAGGTTGGAAGAGACCTCCAGAGATCATCAAGTCCAACCCCCCTGCCAGAGCAGGATCATAGAATCTAGCACAGGTTGCACAGGAATGCATCCAGATGGGGCTTGAAAGTCTCCAGAGAAGGAGATTCCATAACCTCTCTGGGGAGCCTGTTCCAGTGCTCTGTCACCCTTACAGTAAAGAAATTCTTCCTCACGTTCTCACAGCACACAAAGACCAAAAAACAGGGGAAGTATCCACAGTATTAAAAGAGATTTAACATATTCTGCACAGTATTAAAAGAGCTTTAATAACATGTTCTGCACAGTTTTGACTTTATAGAAAGGATTCAAAAAATTGTATAGGCAATAAAATATATTCAGATATAATCTCTGAACTTGCAAAACATTTCACAACACAAAACAGTGCAGGTTTTCATAAGCCACATCCAGTTTTCCTCATTTAGGTTATATAGTGCTGCTCACATGATTTTCCCCCTGTAATGGTCAAGTTTTTCTCTCACAACCTGTTAGCCATCATCTGCATAACCAGAGTGAAATCACCACCTGCCTTCCTGGATGTGGTAAAGTCTTTTTGTACAACCAGGCTCTGCCAGTCTCACACTGAGTACTTCATAGTCTACTGTTTTATGGATGCCTCCACGGGAAACAGCGTCTGGCAGAAAGGGTTGGAGAGAGACTGTGTCCAGTTATTTTAATCATGTTCATGAACATGGTATGAAAAAATGCCAAAGAAAAGTTTTTTAACATGAGTTTTTACACTTCACAGTATTATATTGTGCTCCTAAGAAGCCACATGAAAAAAAGAAAAAAAAAACAAACCCACAAAGTTCAAAAGTTGTAAATATACTTAACAAGATATACCTGTCAATAAAACATGCAATGCATTACAGCCAATGAGGTAAGTGCCATAAAATTAGTATTCATTGTACACTGAGTCCTCTTCCCCTCATTTAGGATCATAGTGCAGCACTTAATGTTGCATGGCATGAAGCAGTATCTATCATTTCCATAGATGCAAAGGCTATGATGCCTGGGCTATCAAAAATCCACACTGATTCCAACACACTCACTCCAAATCCATGTTACTACAACCAAGGTCAGTGAGTGACCTGATTCTGAACTATGGATTCAGGTTTTTGGCTTTTCAGAAGGGAGAGATGCAAAAGAGGCTCAAATGAGCAGCGTCTCTTGCTTGAAATAAGGCTAAGCTTGCTGTAAGCTGCAATTAACACTACTCATTCATCACTTTTTTTCATCATGTGAGTACCTCATCACAGATGACTTCAGCAAACCAGTATTAGATGTATTATCATCACCAGACAGATGCAAAATACTTCGTTTCTGCCACTGTGCCTCTAAAATCTCTGCATTTAAAGGCAATTATGGGCGCTCTCCCCAGAATCCTCTGAGAAGATTTACTACATTGAAGAACTCGCTGTCCAAAACCTCTCTTAGCTGTAATAATGTTCACTTGTCCCTCCCTGGCAACATTTAACAAAGGTGCATTTAAATGCAAGCACCACCACCAGTAGGCATAAGACAGGATTTCAGCATCCATCTCTTCCATCTTTGAGCCCTTCCCCTGGGACCACAACCTCAAACGAAGCATACTCACACAAATCAGGCCATTAGATTTGCTGAATACTATCTATCAGGCAAATGCTTATTAAATACCATCTGCACTACACTGAAGATGTACCAGATGATGTCTGTCATCTGATTCTGGTACCTGCCACATGGCTGAAATCTAGAATGATTCTTTAGTTATCATTGCTCTAGGGAGTGGCAGCCTTTAGCACGACTGCACAGCACTGAAGAGCAAAGGGGGAAAGGGCTATGTCTGTGACAAAGTGACTTAACTTCCTCTGTAAAACAAAACCATCCTGAGCCTTCTCTGACGCTGCATCCCCTGAAGCCCTACCTTAGAAACACGCAGGTCTGCTCTCTGCACAGCTCCTCTTGCAGCCCACGCATCCTTCCACGGAAGGCAGGTGGGTACATCAGAAAACTTCAACTCCTCTGGCACTTTGCCTTGCTCAGTCTCAGTAGACCTGCAGAGTGAAGTACTGAGAAAGGCTGCTCTGTTCCCAGGTAATGCAGTTCTTCTCCACATAACACACATGCTCTTATCCCAGAAGTCTTTTTCTAGCACTATAAGCTATCCTCTGTAACTAGAGCAGTACTTTGCAAACGTTGAGCACCTTTAGCACCAGCTTTAAATCACTCTCCCTTATGACCTTGCAAGAATGAATGAGAGCCTGGCCGCACACAGGCAGTGATACCTCTGCCACGGACGTTGGGGACACCATGATTCAACGTGCTGTGGTTTGTGCCTCAGCACAATGCCCAGTGAGGTATCTTGTGATGGACTGCTTAGACTTTGCAGCAAAAGAAATTACTGTTCTCTGCATGGAGCAGGAATGCAATTTTTCCAAAGCTGACATCTTTGAGCGTACACTTGAAACAAACAGAAAAGAAGCCAGTGGAGAGAAAATCACAGGTGTTAAGAACACAGCTATAAAGTTACCAGTGGAAAAAAGAGCCACCAGACAGAACTTTGGGTTCCATTCTTCTACACAAAATTATAAGAGGAGACTATATCGAACAAAAAACCAGCATGATAAGCTCCAGAAGAGATGCAAAGCCACAGGGAAGTGCCTATATTTCAGGTGCACAGGGGCAGGCAGACACCTATATTAAAGCTGTATTATGCATAATATTCCTTCTTTCAGTGAGGCTGATATCAGGCAGGCTGCAAGGGCATTATTAATGTACCTCTTGTGTAACTATGTATGTGATATACTGACATCTGCCCTTCAGGAGGGAAGGTGAATGAAGGCTGGGAAGAGTTGAGCTGTGTGACAGCATGCCATTTACTCCTGAGAAAGGAGACTGAAACAGCACTTGTGGAGGGGAAGAAAGGAGAAAATACTCTCCACAGATTACAAAAAGAAATGACAGTTTCATGGAAGAGTTGAAAGAGGACAAAAACCAAAAACAAAACAGTGTTACTGAATACATCATTTCTTTGATGAGTGATAAATGAGTGACTTAAAGAAAAAAAATCCCTGCTTTTTAAATTAAGGACCTGCTCAGAAAAACAAATATGTTTGCAAATGTTGTTCCCTCTTGGTCAGAAAAATATTTTATCATTTATATGAAATGGAATAAAGATGTGTTTAGTTTCTAAGAGTCTTGTTCTTGAGACAACTTGAATCCTTTTATTTTCTCCTCTGTACTGCTACTTTTTAGAATAGACTTTCCTCTCATCCTGCAGCTTTTCACTGGTAAAAAATGAAAAGCAGAGAAAAAAAAAATTCCCACACTACTGCAATGCAGGTTATTTCTAAGTGAAGTCTGAACAGTCATTAGTTCTAATGTTTCTGTTGCAAGAAAACATTGTTCTGGTTTTGAGCCAGGTCCCTTTCTCCATGCATACTCCATATTATCACCTCTAGTCTGAGGTGTGTTCTCCTCATTTATAAAAGGCACAACTTTTCACAGACCAATTAGCCTCAGAGGTCATTAAGTTCTGTTATTAGCCTGATGCAGTAAAGAAAGTGAAAGATTTCCATGACTTGGCTGTGCTGCTTTCAGCAGCAGTACTAATGGCTGTGTGTTTACAGCTATGTGTTTCGGTGGTCCAGAAATAATCAGTTTTAAGAGCCTGCTTTATCAAAACTAAGAGATGTGAATTCAAGGTTCCCTTGCCTGGAGATGTTAACAGAAGCATTGGCACACTGAAAGCTCTCTTCTTTAAATATTGATCATTAGATTAAGTTTATATTTGAACGCCTCTAAAACTGTGAGGGTTTTAGCAGGACAATCTGCTCACACCAACGCAGTACAAGGTTTCAAAGGTGTATAGAAGCAGAGCAGAATCCAAACACAGCTTAACCCCAGTTCTGTCCTAACTTCAGTGTGGAGGAATTAAGATGCAACCCATAAGATAGATATGTTGGTTCCCTGTTCACGAGCAATCTGGTTGATCCTCCCGCGCACGCAGTCCAGAGAGACCGACGCCAGCGTTCCGTTGCGTACTTGGAAGGACGCCCGGAGGGACACGCTGGTCCATATGCTGCCCTCTGGCATCTGACCTCCAATCTGCTGAGCAATTGCTGCAGGCTGCATGTGCTCCATGGTCAACTGGTTGAGGGTCACTTTGAGCACACTGCATGAGTGGATCAGCTTCAAGTTAAACACGAGGCTGGCAACTCCCTTTTCAGTAAAAGCAAAATACTTCTGTGCTAGCTGTCCAGAAGAGAGCAGCTGTACCTCTTTCTCACTGGGTGAGGCCTGGGTGAAATCCAGCAATCTGTTTCTCACAGCTCCTGTTGGCACACCTGTAACAGAAACTGTGGCTGATATGGTACTAGAAACTGCTGCAGGGATCCAGATGAGGCTAAACATACTAATTCCAGAACTGTCTCCAAAATACCGCACATTACACTGCACAGGGGAAAGTATCTCAAAGCTAATCAGATCTCCAGCACCAACCTTTGTGGCCCCAGAAGCAGATATTGATGTGTCTCTGTAATTCACCCCAGATTTAAATACATTCATTAGCTCTCTGTTGGTACCATTCCTATTGATGTAAGAAACCAAGGAGAAGCCCTCTCGGACACACATATGACCCATGGAATATAGTGCTTGGTGGAACACGAACTTGACAACACCAGCTTCAGTGAACCTTACAGCTCTGCCATCATGAGATAAACTGAGCATGTAAGGGTCAGAGACAGAAGTTATTTTGAAGGTAGGTCTGTAGTTGGTTTGGTAATGCATTGCTGTTGACACCTGTGCGCTGAGTGCCACGGCACCAGTGTCGTGGGACAACCAAAACAAACTGAGTGGGGTATGAAGGTCATAAATATGCAAGTCTTTGCTTTGATTGCAGAACTGATTTGGGCTCCTCAGATGCACAGAAAGAGTTTGGTTGGGCTCCACTTCAGCAGCACTGCTTAAACTGGTGCTCTGGAAACACCTCCCTTCTGGCTGCTCAATGCGAACCCCGCTCAGTTCATAGCCTTCATCACTGCCATTCAGCTTTAAGGAAAGCTGCAGAAAATTCCTGCAGTTGTGCTTTACTGCAAAATTTAGGTCAGTCCACAACAGACCATGCTGCCTGAATATCAGGCTGTTGTCTTCAATGGATAGGATTTCACAGGGAAGCTTTGCCTTTAGCTTCAAGTTCAAGCCAGAGTAAACCTGAGAGGTGGCAGACTTCACGGAGGGCAGAGCGATGTCTGCAGCCCAGGACTCTGAGAGCTTGTTGGCACTGGTTGCTGAGCAAACTGTATCACTGACAGCGGAACAAGGCATGGCCACCATTCCATCTTCACATTTTAAACAGGCCTGGCATTCCTGCATTTCTTTGCTAAAGAAATATTCCTTTCCACACATTCCCAAAGCTGCATCTTTCTCAGTGACTCCAAGGCATCGGAAACCACCTGTTTGCAGGAAACAGACAGGTTTTATTGCCATAGCTTCAAAGCAGTAAAAATAAGAAATCTACAGCCCCATGTATCAAGTATCTTTGATAACATATCTAATCACAAGGGAGCAGACAATTATGAATTATGGTGCTATTAAAGCAATCTTGCTGGTAAGCAGAGGAAAGCTAAAGCCCTGACAGAATTAAATCTGGACAGAGACATTAAAGATAATAGAAACAGATTTTACAGGTATGTTTTCCTTTTCTCCCTGACGTGAGAGAATGTGGGGCCTCTCCAGTCTCCTGGGCTGCATCAAGAGGAGTGCAGCCAGCAGGTCAGTAGAGGTGATACTTCCCCTTTACTCTGCTTCTTGTAAGATTCCATCTCAAACACTGCATCCAGTTCTGGTGTTCTCATCACAAGATGGAGATAGAACTATTGAAGCAAGTACAGAGGAGGGCCACAAGGATGATCAAAGGGCTGGACCACCTCTGCCCTGAGGATAAGCTGAGGGAGCTGGGTTTGTTCAGCCTGGAGAAGACTCTGGGGAGATCTTATAGCTGCCTTCCAATACCTGAAATGAGCCTACAAGAAAGCTGAGGAAGGACTTTTTATAAGGGTGTCTAGCAACAGGACATGGGGGAATGGTTTTAAGCTTAGGGAGAGTAGGTTTAGACTGGATCTTAGGAAGAATTTCTTCAGTACAAGGGTAGTGAGACTCTGGAATAGGTTGCCCAGAGTGGTTGTGGATGCTTCCTCCCTGGGGGTGGTCAAGGCCAGGTTGGATGAATGAGGCTTTGAGTTGAGAGACATTCCAGATGCAAAACAAAGCACAAAGGTAACAGGGACCATTCCAGCAAGCCGAGCATGTCAGTACTCACAAACAGATCTGAGTTTCTTTGGCCTGTTCAAGAAGATCTGATTATCTTCATTCTTTAATTACTAGAGAATCCAACTTACCAGGAGTGTTCAGGCATTTTATCCTCTCACCACAAATGTTTGGAGATTCAGTGCATTCATCCCTGTCCTGTAAATCACAAGAACCATGTTGAAACACTTGAATTCAGCAACTGCAATTGGAAGCAGAAGCTTCTTCTTCAGGCCCTGTGACACCCATCTGCCACAAAGAGGGGGACACAGGGATGCAGAGGAGGCTGATCCCATAAGCACAGTGGAGGGAGACAACTTGCTTTGGATTTGTCACCTCTTTTAACAAGGTAACCAAAAAGGTTGTGTGGTACCCCCAGAGTGCTCAGAGGGTGCAGATGAGGAGCTCAGTGTACTGCGCTTACAACCAGCGCTTGTTGGGATGTGCGGTCTGCAAGACAGCATCGCATCCCCCAGAGCAGTGCACTGCTCCAGTGGTCTTAAGGACACTGCAACAAGGGAGGCAGGCAGATGACTCAAAAGACATTTATTCTGTGAGGGAAGGTGCTAACTGAAAAAAGCAAAACGAGAAAGGTAACTGATAAAAGTATTTCCTGTCAACAATCCTTCCTTTCACCCTGCAGTGGGTAGAGAATAACAGGCTACATTTGCATTGAAATGCTAGCATTAAAGGAAGCTGAAGCTAGCAGAGAAGAAACTGGACAGGCCTTTTCAGGTTCTCTTCTCACCATCCTGAGCTCAGGTCACCAAACATCTGTGCTGCTGTTAAGCTAAGAAGTAGAAGCCGCACTTGGCAAGCAAGATGCTGCTTTAAATATCAAGTTACCCATACATCTTAGGCCTTCTAAACAAAAGGAAGTGATCAAAGAACCATCTTATTTTGCTTACATGCTGGTTTTCTGCTGTATAATCAACTCTATCTTATAATAAAATTGATTTAATAACAAAAGCATCTGTGTTCTATAATTTTATACATTTGTATGTTATGTTTAAGCTGGAACTAGTTTTTACATTTGTTTTAACTAACCGACAATGTTTGCTTCCAAACTTTTAAATCAATATTTGACCTCTAGTTTAGCTTAGTAAAGGTTTTCTCTGCTTTTTGGAGATGTCTGGGAGGTCCTGTAGAGTGGAATGGGATTAAATAAGCAAGTTCAGCATGTAGAATTTTTAGGATGTCTTTTCCTACTATAAAGAAAAGAATCCAAGTCCTGCCAGTTGTCTGGTTTAGGAAAGCATCACACTCAACAGGCACAAACTAGTGCCCCACTTAGAGCAGTAAATGGTAAAGAGAAAACCCACAAACAAGTTCAGGCAGTCATTGAAGTACCATAGACCCATTTGGTAAAACACACGCTGCAAACTGGATCTAAGTCTACGAGTGGTTATTTCCCAAACGTTACCCCAGTGTGTGTCCAACACAACACTTGCTAAGCAGAAAGATACAGAATTATGTTTCACCTGGCAAATCCGATCAGAGTTTGCAGAACACTCAGCCATTTGGAAAAAGCCAGCAGGACACAAAGTGCATTTCTCACACTGTGAAGGTGTCTTTTGAAAATTGCAAAATTCATCCCTTTCACAAAGGCCACAGTCCAGCAGAGACTCCCCAACGTTAATCACTTTTGCATCCACTTCTACTTTATGCACAGAGTAGGACTTCTGGAGATGATTTCTGACCTGGTTCTGAAGTCCTTGAAGATGGTTTTCAAAATAATTTTGAATGTCTTCTTGCAAGCTCTGAAATGACACTTGTTTCACTGTATCAAGCAGCACACCATACTGGACTTTGATCAGATCCATCTGCTCATACATTTTCCTTTGCTGTTCCAGAATCTCCCGTTGCTGGCTAACCAATACCTGCTGCTGCTCAGTGAGCTTTTGCTGCAAATCAACAATGATCTGCTGCTGGCTTTTTAGCACTTCAGTAAATTTCTCATGCCCTTTTGCAAGGTGCAGCTGTAGTATTAGGGCATCTTCAGATGGAACTTCATTTTCTCCTGAAATGCAAGTGATCAATTACTGTCTAAGAAAAGTAATTTTCCAGTTTCCTGCATTATCCCTTCGAAGGCATTTTTCAGTAAGTTAATGAAAAGTCTCACTAAATTCAAGTCACAATTATTAAGGCCGAGTCCTTCGCTATCTCTTTAGCCCTTTTATGGGACCACAAAGTCCTCCATTTCACAACAACATTTATAGTTGTAGACAATAAAAAAAGTTGTAGTCAAGTCATTTACTTAGGGCAGAAGCTAATTGTCACAGGGTTCAAAAACAGATTAATCATTCTCATGTACATCTTCAAATACAGTTAAATGATCAGTTTTCACTGTCCAGATGATAAAAGGAGGTGATAAAACTTTCTGAAAATACTAAGCCATTAAGGGTAGTAAAAGCAAGGGTCAATTGCAAAGAGCTGCAGAAGGAGTCTGTGATACTGAGTAGCAGCAATAAAACGGTGCCAAGAAACTCAGCAGGGATAAAAAGTGAAATGAGTCACTCGCTGAAAAATAAAAGCTAAGCTTTTTGTAACAAACATTTTACTTGTGGATTATTACCACTTAGAAATTATCTTGAGCAGCTCAGTTTAAGTAAAGAGGCTCAGTCAGCACCTGTGGGCAACATCAGAATGACCATCAAGCCTAGCCCTGCCAAACCGGGGGGCCACCAGGCCCCCCGGCCTTTAGATCCCCTCCACCATTCACCCAGTGCACACCAGAGGCACTCACCAGTGATGTCAGGAGGAGGATCCCTCTGCCCAGTTGGGCAAGCTTGGGGCTTCAGCCTTTCCTGGGGAGGATTAAAAAGGGGAGTGGGCGGGGAGAGCAAAGTGGTCACACCTGGGGTGGGAGGAGACTCCAACAGAGCCCAGGTGCTCTGGGTTTGGGGGGAAAAGGGAAAATGCAGTGTGGGGTGGGAAAGGGGCACGTATGGTGGATAAAGGGAGGTGGTGCTGAAAGGAGGGAGATGGAGAGGAAAAGGATGGAGAGCAAAAGGATGGAGATGAAAAGAGGAAGATGGGGAAAAGGAAGGAGATGGAAAGGAAAGGAGGAGGATATGGAAAAAGATTAAGAGGAAAGGAGGGAGATGGGAGAGAAGGGGAATTTAAAAAAAAAAAATAAATTGGATGTAAAAAAAAAAAAAAAAGGGGGTCCTGCTCTGGCAGGGGGGTTGTACTGGATGATCTTTTGAGTTCCCTTCCAGCCTCTAACATTCTGTGATTCTGCGAATACATCTAGATACAGAATTTGGAGCACAGGGCCATAGACCCATCAGCTCAGTGCCCAGCAGAAGCCAAAGAGGCAAATGCTAAGATTAATTGGAAGAGAAATACGTAGCAGAACATGGCATTCTAACATCATATTAATCAACAGGGCATCTTTACTACAGCATGTAGTCTTGGTTCCCCAACTCAAAAAAAGGCACAGAAGAACCTGAAAAGCAGAGTTGGTGTCACTGGCAGTTCACAATTCCCAGGCAACTGAGGAGGTAATAAAACTCTTGCACAAAGAAAGACTTTACTGAAAATAAACTGTGTTGAATTAAGCAAGAGGGGTATCTTGTTTGGCAAAGGAATTCTGAAGTAGAAGTCTACAGTAGCCAGGAAGAGTATCTTGTTTGGCAAAGGAATTCTGAAGTAGAAGTCTACAGTAGCTCTGATGCAATGTCCTAAATGTGGCCCTGATCTTGTTCCATTTACATGCAAAGGTAAGGCATGGGGACCATGCCAGATGGGGATGTCTAAAATTACAAGAATTCCACTGCATGTGATGTTAGCAGATGTCAGTCATCCAGCTTAAACACCTTTCCACACTGCCCAGACAAGTATCAAGCAGGTACCCTCACTAGCACCACTCACACATTCCCACCAGCACAGATGCAGGATGACTTTCCTTGCACAAGCACCATGGCACAGCTGCACAAACAAGGTAGCCCTGAGATACAATCTGCCACTGCACAAGGGGCAGAGGCTGAAAGCAGGCAGTCATCCTACTGTGAGGAAGGGGAGAACATAACTGGGATCAGAGAGAGCAGGGCCACCTTTTGATGCCAGTCATTCACGGTGCCCACAGATGAGAGCAGTGGGATGTTTGGAGAAACAGTTCTTGTTGGCATGTGCTCTGGTGGCTGATACTGCCACAGCCCTTGGATTAGCCACACCGATGTGCCAATGTTTAAATTACTTTCTCCATGCTTTCCATCAGCTTTTAACATCAAAGGGGAATAAAATTACCTAACAATACCCTTCCTCAGATACTATGTGTCTTTCAGATAAGGCTCTAAACCAGACCCCAAACCGCTTGCCAGTGCTTTCCACGTGAGTAAGTCCACATACCCAATACAACATGTCCTCACCTGCAAGTGTAACTATGGGCACATCCAGCTTCCTACAGGCATACTGCATTGGCCAGAGCTGTGCACTCCTCAGTTGACAGACAGGTGCTCTGCAGGATATGCCCTGCAATTTTTTGGCGTTTTGGGTTCTTTTGCTGACTATTACAGCAAGATGTCAGCACCAGCATGTTTCCCACCAAGGGCAACATGGGACCAGCCTGTTCCTCCTGGGTGTGGAACCACACACATCCCACTGAAGTGTTATACAATGTTACTATAAACTCAAAACCTCAGAAACTCCGAGTGTGAAGAAAGATAGAATTCTTGCACTCGTTTCTAAAGAAGCGCAGTGAGGAGATGAAAGGGAAGAGTGGGCAGCTGGGGCAGCAGCTCTCTACACCTCAAAAGGATCAGCGACAGCCTCGCGTCCCAGCGCTCCCAGAACGCGGAGGTCTGGAGGACCCTTGCGTCCTGGCTCCCAGAGGCGCTCAAGCCTCTCGGCTCAGCGGGGTCCAGCCGGGCACGACGAGACCTGGCAACCCTGAGACTGCAGCTCTGGGCGAGCTCCGGCTGAGCCGCCGCGACCCTCGGCAGAGCCCGCTCCCGCCCTCCCGGCCCCTCCGGGGCGGCCCGCACCTGGCTTGACGTCGCAGGTGAGCTGCAAGCCCAGGGCGCTGCCGCCCAACTCGGAGGCGGCGTAGGCGAAGTCGTCCCCCGCGAACTGCGCGGCTCTCTCGGAGGCGTGCAGCAGGGCAGGCTCGGGGCAGCCCTCGGCGGGGG